>JAKWBI020000194.1:0-78622 GCA_022664585.2 Zalerion maritima | reverse complement strand
CTTTTAGGTTTTTTTTTATTATTTTTTTTTTGTGGACGAAATTCCGTCGTTGGGTCGTTTTTGCGGAAGACGTTGGACTTTTGAAGTCTGTGCTCGGGCGGGCTGGTACGAAAAACCCCCCCCCCCCCCCCCCCTAAAATCCGGGGTAACTAGTCCCTGTTCAGATCTGCCCGAGTCGTCTTCTTGGTAAACTAATAATAACTACTAGCACGTGGCGTATCAATCGGGGGTTCCGATCGCTCCGGGGGTGGGCTGGTCTTGGTATTGGAGTTGGCACAAAAGCAACTACGCCAAGAGACATATGTACATACAACCCCTGTATTATATTCGCTGATACTTGCTTTGCCAGTAGCGCTTGTACATGGGGGTGGCAATTCTATCACTGAGCGGTAGGAAATCCGCTTGAGAAGTGCCCGTATTTTGACATCACGAAAGGAATATCGCCAAGCCAAACACACACACACACACACACCCACTCCATACTTTCCCGCTCCACGAGACATGGAAAAGATGGCAGCCCTGGACAGACCACGATCACAGCCTCGCCTCGCCCAGCAGGAACATATCATTGGCGGTGGTGGGTTGGCTAGGAGTCAGCCACCTTCCGTCCCCTTCTCCCTCCGAGGTGAAACCTGCCACAGCTTCGCGAACACGGCATGAAAGCGTCGGGCCTGCCGCTGCAGTACGCAGCATCCGTGACGTGGTCTTCCCGCGTAAATGTGGCGCGCCCCCCCCGGTTCGTCTTTTTGATACTCAATCGCTACTTGGGCTCCTTCTTGGGCCCGGTGGGACATATGTTTCGTTGCAAACGGACATCCCGATGGCACGTGGCCTGCAGCGGGCAGGTATCAGTCTGTCAATCCTCGGCCACGGAGTGCCGTCGATAGACGGGAAACACGGTAGTTAATATGCGCAGCGGGAGTCGGAGTCTGGATTGTATCGTGTCGCCAGGAACGCTTCTTGGTTTTTGCGTGCCGAGAGCCTGTGCTAGAGGGGGACGATTCCTATGTTTAAGAATATTCGCAGTCAGACTGGCAGGAATGGTATTGGCGGTATATGTGAGGCTTGGCTGAAGGATGTATTCTAGTGTCTCGATGTCAAATAGAATTACCTGATTGGCATAAAATGTTCGATGCATGTCAGCCGTTGGGTAATATACCGAGGGCGTTATAGGGGGGGTTCAAGGATGGTTCTGATTGGCACATACACAATGCCCACAAGATCGCATATTACGGTGCTCGAGGTGTTCAGCTGCTAGAATAGGTACCTAGCCCCACACTCCCAACCAAGACACTCATAGCGACACAATGATCTTTGGACTTCGCAGATCGGATTTTGGATTTTGATTTTATTTTGTCTACCTTGGGGTACCGGTTCTAGTCAAGTTGATCGACGGTCTGCCCATTGGCCGGCTCGGGCGCCTGTTCTCCAGCAACCTTGGTGCCATCCTCCTTGGATACCGGATAGCACCATCCAAACTCATCCTTGACCTTTCCAAGTTGAATGTCCTTGAGCTGCGAAAACAGCTTCAGGCACAGGGGCCCAGCATCTTCCTGGTTAGCAGGAACATATGTCACGGTCTCGTCCGAAGCAGTCGACGAGACCCTGGGGTTTCCCTTCGCAACAGACGACATGCTGGTCGGGGAAGAGGGGTCGACTCGCCGGGTTATGGAGCGGATGGGCACCAGGGCGGCCGCAGTTCCCGCAGCCATCACCTCGGTAAAATTAGGTAGCTCGCCATACTTGATGGACCGCTTCTCGACGGTCCAGCCGAAGCTCTTTCCGATCTCCTGGATAGCGTCGCTGGTGACACTGTTGATGACGTTCTTGGAGTCGGGCACCACGAGGGCTACATTGTCCCCGTCGACAATGGCGCCGATGAAGCCGCTCGTGCTAAACTCATCGACCTCGGTGTGGGTGGCGCTGTCGAGGTGCAGTGTTATTCCATAGCCCTCGTTCCTGGCCTTGTCACTCCACCTCAGCACGGGGGCGTAGTTTCCTCCAACCTTGGCGCTACCGGTGCCGTTAGGGGCGGCTCGGTCGAACTCGTCGAGGATGAGAGCCTTGACCGGGTGGGACCCGTGGTAAACGCCGGTAGGGACGACGTAAACGAGGAACATGTATTCCTCGGGCGGGCTCAGTCCAAGCTGGGCGCTAGAGCCGTAGATCTGCGGCCGGACGTACATTGCGGCACCAGTCTCGTGGGGAGGCACGTACTCGGCGTTCAGGGAGACGGCAGCCCGGCAGGCGTCGAGAAATAGATCGGTCGGGACGGGCGGCATCGAGACGAACTCGGCGCTCTTCTGCATGCGCTCGGCGTTGCGGTCGGGACGGAAGATCTGGACCTGATCATTGGGAGTGCGGAAGGCCTTGAGACCCTCGTATGCCTGCTGCCCATAGTTGAGGGCGGGGGCCATGCCGTGGATGCGGATGTACGGGTCCGCTACGAACTGGAGAGGAGTCCATTTTCCAGTCTTGACCGAGTAGTGAGACTCGATGTGACCGTTGACTATCATATTGGAGGAGCATCCAAGAAGTCAGTTATACTGCCTCATGTCCAGCCAGCAAGTTTGCGGACAAGCTGTATCCCACCTTCGCGAATGCGGAAGCCGACGTTAGACCAGTCGATCGTATTAACCGGTGGGGGTGGAAACGCAGCCATCTATTCTCTGCGCTATGCGACGGTTTGCTGGGACACTATTGCTTCTAGGAGAGGTGTGCAATGGCAATTGACCGGTCTAATTGAATTGAGAGCCAGATATGCGGTGAAGAACAGCGCCAAATAATATCGACAGTGCTGACTCTGCTGTGTCGCTTTTTTTTTTTTGCTCACCTCCACCGACATCGGAGTGTGGAGTTCCCAGGATTACGCAGCGCCGCGGAGTGTGTGCATAGCAGTTGCAGACGGTATGTACATACATCGGCAAATATAGATCCGTACGCTATTTCTAAGACTCCACTCGTGGTATTCCATTTTGGGAAAGAAGGGACCGAGATGGTCTAGGATATAGCCCGTACTAAATAGAAATTATACTGTCTGCAGGACCTACACTATAACCAGAGGAATGTCTGCTGGCCCTCAAGACGGATATAATGAGCAACACTTAACAAATTGCACGAAGCCAAGATGGGCGCCAAATTATGGGAAGGCCCAGTAAATAAAAAGTCCGGCAGGGTTGGCAATGAGACAACTTCTTGCCAACTTTCCATTCTCCCACTCAGAACAACGCTCAAAACAATGTGAGAGCTAGACAGCACCTAATGACAGACACTTCAACCATCCCGTCCTCTCCAACCCTGCACGTCAGGAGCGAGCACGCTCAAAACAAGCCTACTTTATATTGTCCCCGATTACGCAAGCTTTGGCTTTGGCCAGTGTTTTCCCGCCTCCAAGTCGATCGTCGCATCATCCATTCTTGCTCCGAGAATCCACCTCGAAAGGCCAGGGAAGAAGTTCTCCGCCCTCCCCTCCATTCCCTTGGGAGTGGTCGCCCCCGCTGGCAGGTCCTCTTGTTTGAGGTCAACCCACACGGCATGTGTCTTCCAGCTCTTCTGCACGGGGAGGATTCTTGCCCAATCGCTGGTGCCGGGGAGCTCATCCTGAGAACCATTTCCTTCAGGAAGCGGCGGCTGTACCAGGCTTATGTCCATCCCAATCATGCCAGCTAGGCTTGTGGTCGCCGGGAAGCTCGGTACGAAGGGGACGGATTTCATGGTTGCGGTGAGGAATGGTACTGTCGAAGGCTTGGATTCGGCTGGGTCGGTGGAAGGGTGCAAATCGTGAGGGTATACTTGGACCGTCACGCTTCCGTCAGGGTTGTCCGTGAATTCAAAGGATGCGAGGTGCTTCGGTATGTTCCAATCTACCGGTCCCGGTCAAGACGGTCAGCCTTTCTAATATCACCCTGTGTTAATTATATGAGATGTGAGAACGCACTTTTCCTTCCGTTCCAGCAAGTGTATTTCTGACTGACGTATATCCTGCTAATCCTGATGTTTCTCCTTGTCTTCTTCGTCACCGTACTATCACTTCCCTTCTTTTCTTCCGTCCATGTGTAGCTACCTGGGGCAACGATCAGCTCGTCGTAAGGACCCACGGGACTTGAAGAGTACCGAATGATTTGAAACATGCCGAGGCCGCCGAGGAACTCCCCGGAGGAGGAAGCGTCCGAGTGGAGCGATTTCTCGAGAGGAGAGTACATCAGGCTTTTCGGCATATCGGATACGGATTTCTTGGGAATACGAAAAGGAACCATGAACACTTGGCCTTTCAGTAACCAAGGCCCCGGGAAATGCTCCACGGAGCCCGTTGGCAACTCCTGAAGTTGAGGATGTGGGGATGTCGTCATAGTCGGCACCTTGGGTAGGAGGCAAGGGATTAGAAAACGGCGATGTTTTGCAGTGAATAACACGAATAGGGTGTGCGCCTTTGAGGGAGTGGTGTAGGACTCAAGTATTTATTATTTCTAGAACTTTAAGAGTGGTCCTACACTAAACGGGATGATTGATCTGCTATGTCGGCATTCAAACGGTAGCGCAGCGGCGGGGTGCAGTTAGTTTTAAGATGGGCTGTGTACCTACCGGAGCAGCACAGCCCAATCCCAACGGCCGTTTTCACCAGCCCTGTCAGCATCTTTGAATCCTCACATGCTTGTGGTGGTGGATTCCCCGATATGTGGACGCTACAAATGCGGGGAATGGTAGCATGAGCCCCTCACTATCGAGGATATGATGATATCGGTGTCTGATGCTAATCCTCAAAGTCCTGCGGGGCGTTTAGCACACTTGGCCATTGTGCCCCCCCCCCCCCCCCGGGCTGGAAAGAACCTTGCCGCGGTTCTTATGTACATGCAAATAGCCTGTCAGAAAGTTCGGCAGGCTGCTGTACGCAATAATCAGTGATTTGCTGCCAGAACGATCGGGATAGGTAAATGGAGAGGAAAGGAAGAATGGAACAGGATGGCTTGCTGAAATGCAGGACGCAGGCGGGCTATTATCTCCTTGTGGGGAAGAATCTACATGTAGGGGTTGCGAATCCAAACGGGGGCAAGAGGTTTAGGGGCGTGGATGCAGGCGTTCCCCACCGAACTAATCGCACCTGCCAAGGTCCGGGAATTAGGGCATCGGCCGAATGTCTCGGTGCCCACCCCCCCCCACCCCCCCCTCGCACCGGCGGATGTCGTCGCTTTTTCGGGCCTTGTTTAAACGTTCAAACAATTCGTCTACTCCGGCGCCAGCCAGTCCTAGGCTTCGTGATGGGGATGACCTGGTTGGTTGAAATAAGTCGTGAACTCTTGCCAGCATGCGGACATGAGGCGGCGCAAGAACCAGTCGCTGGGGCAGGCCGTGTGTATTTCACACTGTCGGATGTTCCCAAGCAAGTCTCCAGGTTTTCTTTTTCGCAAAAATCAGAAGGGATTCCCGGCCCGCGTTTTTTTCTTCTTTTTTTCTTTTTTTCTTTTTCACCATGGTTGAAGTTGGGCCTGTAGTTGGTCGCGTCATGCGAAAGCATGGAGAGAAGAAGCACAGGGGGGGGGACAGAAGGAGAAGTAGTGGGTAAGTTAGTTATTAGTTAGCAGAGGTATCATTTGTCCATTCCTGTCTATGAACTAAACTTCGCAGCCAGGTAGCAGGGAGGGAGGGAGTATATAATTGATAAACGCATAATATGATGTCTAAAACGCCGTTCTCATTGACGACTGCCGCCCAGAGATAATAGAAAGGGGGATAAAAAAAAATTGGTGGCGAGCCTGGCGATACGCCAGCAAATGCATGAACAAAGGAGGAAACCCGATCCATCAGCGTCCATTATCGTTCGCTAGCAAAAAGTCCATTTGGCCTCCCATCGTCAACCTTTCGTACCAGACGATACCCATCATCGCTTTTCCCGTGCTGTCAACCCTCTCTTCCGCTAATTATACTTTGCACCTTGCTGATGGCCGTCGAACCCCCCTGTGCCCCATGCCCGGATCGTAATACCCTTGCGCCGCTCCCCCGGGAACGAAATATTGTCCTTGCTGAGGGTGCTGTTGCTGCTGGTACTGCGGCGGAGGAGCACTCGGGTATTGTGCTCCCATGATTCCTTGCTCGGCGCCGGCATATCCCACCCCCGTCATCTGCGGAGGCTGCGTCTGGGAAGCGTAGGGCGCGTACTGTGCCTGGGACGGGTATTGCAGCCCCCCTGGGCCAGCCTGGCCCGCTGTGTTTTCATTACTGTGGTTGTTGTAACCCGTGCCTGCTCCTGCTTGATGATGGTCTTGAAGTAGTTGCGGTACCGGCGCGTAGCTTCCAGTACCACCCCCGTTCTGTGCTCCGCCCCCCCCGGCAGAAGCGCCGCCAATCTTCATGGCACTCAGCTTGCCTCCGGCGGCGTCTTTCGCTTTTCGTAGCCTGGGGAGAAGGCAGCACTTCACGCTGTACCAGATTATCACTATCACCACGATGACTATGGCGGCGACTATTCCGTAGGACCACGTCGAGGAGAGGCCGAATAGGGAAAAATCGGAGTCGTCGTCATCGTCGCCGCCGGAGGAGGATCCCCCAGAGGAGCCGCCGCCGCGGCCTTTGGGGAGGGCAGAGACGGAGGCGAGGGAAGAGAGGAGGGTGAGGAGGCGGATGGGGGAGAGGGGTTGTAAATATGTCGTAGAGGGCATTTTCGTTGCCTGTCTGCGTGGATGGGATTGAAGGTTTCGTTTTTTATGATATATATTTTGGCTATGAAGTGTCCAAGAGCTCGCAGGTTTCAACAGCCGTGGTTATGATCTAGGGGTGTTGCTTGTTGTCTCTTTTTGTTCCACCGGTGCGGTGGTAGAGATATGAAATTAAATGACGACTGTGTATCCAACGGGTTAGTTAGGGAGCATGCTAATGTCGAAATACTAGGTACTGTAGGTGCTCTTGAGGGTATCGCAAGTATAAGCATGGAAACAGATGGACAATGCGGATAGTAACACAACCAGAGGAATAGACTCCTTCAGGGTTGAGGGGGGCGAGTTTCCTATTTTAACATTCTTTATCTTGAAGCACATCCATCAAAATCCATCACACGTACCAGCCTAGCCAGGTGGGCAGTCTCGACTAGACCAGAATGGGAAGACATGTCTTGGAACTTAAATGGGTCTAGAAATCAGCCGCACAAGCGAACGGACATTTGCGGTGCCAGAGTTCATTGTACCTATGTCTTGGCCCTTTTAGCCCTTGAGGAGTTGGCCCTTGGCCCTTGGAGGAGGAGGCAGTGTTCGCTTCGTTGACTCACAGCTACAGCTGCCAGCATCGCGGTGATATCGTATTTTCTCCGTCGCGATGGTAGGTGTTTCTAGGAAAACTTGACACATGTACAGTAGGTAAGTTAGTTACCACAACCTCAGTCACGGTGGCAGGGCGAACTTCATCGGCCCCGCTAGGGATAGGATAGACGCTACCTTCGACCCATCGACCCATTGACCCATCAGCCCTACAGTCCTTGCCAGTTGTTCTCACCTCTAATCGACAGTTTGCAACCAATAAAAAAGGTTTATTGAGGTGCTTTATAGCGTACTATGTAATGCAAGCCCCCTTGAATTTAGTCCGTCGGTGGGGTACCTGGTCCGCTTTACGCTCCATATTTTAAGCATGTGGATGCCAGGCCATGGGCAGATCATCCCGCAAACATGGGTAATGGACTTTTATTTTTAATGGAGATTTAGCGGTCAATTTAAACACATGTGGGCATGCCGAATGTGTAAAAATGCTTCATCACTTTCTATCTTCGCCATGTAAAACCCACCCTGGCTGGGCCACTAAAATTGATGCTATGTGGCGGTGTGGTTCAAGGTGTGGGCGACAGGAATGGGTCACCGACATTTTGATAGCACCCTGTTGTGCCCTTAACACGAAAAGAGACAGTGGACGAAACCCCGCCGCCGGAGATACATACTGTAGCTGGGGAAATTAGGTACATATCAATAGCACCGCCCCGCCTAGGCGAAATTCCAGCGGGCGGGTTTTGGGACAGCTCCCCGGCCGTGTCTTGGCAGATGGAAAACTAATAACTTCGTTCCAATCATCGTCACAGCTTCAGACCCGACAACCGGCTCCGGGGAGACAATTAGACCAGGGGCTATTTAAAAAAAAAAAAAAAAAAAAAAAAAAACCGGTTGAGCTCTGCCCTTTGATCTAAATTCGGAAAAGTTGTCTCAACCCTACTCTTGTACTGTTCATGTGCACAATGTTGTGGTGGTATCAAATGGTGGCTGAAAAGCGATGTTCTAGATCCAGAAAATACTGCACGCGTCTCATCGAGAAATATCGAACCGTCGACCCAGATATGCCGCACTAATTCTACAGCCTCTTCATTCTGTGTGCAGCTGATCAACACTGGGTCTATCCGCAGAAGATACTGTGTACTTGGATAGGAAGTTAGCAAAGCACAGCGCAAGTGCAGCCGTATAACTCTCTCCAGGCTATCTTACTTCACATCGGCTTGCATCTTGCCTCGAAAATAACTTACCCGGCTCTTCTCGATATATTTCCAGTGCGAAAAAAATCATGGCTTCGGTACTTCGTCTCTACGTGATATCACCATTTACGATGGCACACCCAATTTGAACGGGCTAGCCTTTGTTGGGCTCGCCTTTCGTCGGGCTCTCCCTCGGGGTCGCACTCGCATCTGGCTCTCTCGTTGTCTGCGGTGTGAGCTTCGGAGTCGGCTTTGGCGTGACAGCTCTCGAGGGCATAGGGGTATTCTTCCTCGACGGTACAACCTTCTTGAACATCCTCTGCACCTCTCCCAGGAAGTCCTTATGCGGCCTACAGCAGGGGAAATCGCACTCGATCTCCTTCGGGTTCACGAATGCAGTTCCCCTGCTCGTCTGCATCCGTTCCCACCCTGCAGGACATTTCTTTATCGACGTCATACCCTTGGGCCTGGCACCCCCGTTGTGCTGATCCGCGACGAGAAAGCCGTACTCACTCTTGCTGTTGAGGCTGACTCCCCCCTCGCTATCTGGGAACCTCTTCGCGAAGATTCGACGAGCTTCAATGCACATCTGGTTCGTCTCCCCGTCCCACGCGAGCGCCTTGAGCTTGGCCCACTGCGCCGTCGTGTATTCCCTGCGCCGGAAGTGGCTGAACCCCAGGTCGATCATGCATATCCTGTGGCCGCCCTTGCGCGGGTCGGGCGTCACCATGAAGTTGTCGAGCTTGACATCGTAGTTGAGCACGCCGTGGGCGCCAATCATGCGCGTGATGGCGAGCGCCTCGTCGTATAGCTTGCTGACAGTTCTTGCCGATAGCGTCGTTGGGAAAGACAGCAGCTCCCACCCGTTTATATACTCAAGAAGCAACGCCCTGACCTCCAGCATGTGTCCATACTTCTCGTTCGTGTCCGGGTTTCCGGTGTCCGGCGGGTGCCATCCTAGGTACACGGATGCGTACAGATTTGGTACCTCGGCGCCCTGGTGCTTGACAAGCCTCCTGTACGCTTCCCTCTCGTCGTGGTGGATTTTCCGCATCTTTTGCTGGAAGGCGTGTTCCCTCTCCGAGACGGAAAGCGCGTCCCACTTCTGCGGCGTCATGTTTTCGCCAAAGTACTTATCTCCTATGGGGAGTCCCTCCGCGCCCTCTCCTTCGTGGCATCGGCGCAATGTTTCCATGTACTGCGCTTCCACCGCAGGGGTCCAGTAGTGGCACTTTCCGCCGTTGAAATACTCTCGAAAGTGTGCCGAAAACCTTTAGGAATGCTGGTCGCGGAGGCTTGCCTTCTTCCTGCACCCGGACGAGCATGCCACAGGACATGGTTCGGGGCTCGATCACTTTCTCGACTCGGACTTTTAGGGTGGGACTGAAATTTTCGTTATTTTCTGCCGGGTCTACTCGGACGTCCAGGACGCTTCCAGCATGATAGTCAAGATATTCGAGTGTGGGGAGACGACATAACGATGCTGCTGTGCTAGCGGGCGAGATGAGGGGCATGGCGGGTTCTGTGGTGCCACCGCTACTGCCGTCGCCTGTGGAGGGCGAAGTAGCTGAGGAATCTGAATCAGGCATGATGTCTGTGGTTGCTGCAGCTGGTACAGCTTTGGAGGGCAACATTTTTGGAGGTGGCATCGGTATTTGGGGCGACTCCATGTTATTTGATTAAAGAAAAAGAAGTTGGAGAGAGAAGAAAACGCTGGCGGGCGTGGGTTGGAGTGGAAAACATTCATGTGTTGCTGCGTGTGAACTGGGTTGTGCAGGCATCCCAACCAAGGTGGCCTCCCCAACGTCAGGCACCGAGATCTTATCATGAATGACGGCGAAATCAAATAGTGCAATGCTGCGTTTGTGGGCGGGAGGGCAGGGGGAATCCTCCTTTCCCCTTTGAATTTTTTAAGGTTCATGATTTTCGGCTGCTAGTTGTGTCAACGCCAATAAGGTAACGCCACGGGCTCTTGACTTCGCCGCCGTCAAACTGTCAGGATATCGCGAAGCAGCATGATTGGCACCACTGCACGATATCCTTCAGGGAAGGTCCGGCCCATTGGTACTGTAGTGCTTGGAGAAGGAACAAACACGCCCACGGTACCGGCCGCAAGCGGACACATGCGGAGACTTGTGCACAGGGTGTTGATCCTAACTATGAATGCACATTGAACCACTCATCAATGTGTAACCCTACCCACGAGATCGGCACATAGGAGGCCGGCTTGTCATTCTGAGGTTTTACATATGAGCGACATACGTATTTGATTATGCTACTCTAGGCTAGTGGTGTACGCTGGCTGGAATACCCTCCGAACTGCTGCCTGAGGCCCATATCCTGCCCCATGAGCAGTTCAACAGGAAGTTCTGACTGCCGAGGTGGAATATCTCCATCGCTTCCCGGTTCCCCATCCCCCGGTTGAAATGTCTCTTGTCGAAAAGCTCCTCGATTTATGTCAGGTGGTTAATCCTGCGGTGAAATGAGCACCAAATTTCCCAAGTCGCGCATCGTAGCCTTCCATCCCTCCTCAGGCTCCTGGGAACACTTCAGCATCATCGTCATCCAGACCGCTTTCAACTTCTCCAGCACACCGGGGGCCAAGGTCTTGTTGAGAAGCCAGAAGCGAGTATCGACCGCTTCACAGCGCTCCGGGAGAGGATGCGAGAGCATGGTATGCAGTCCAAAGCTGTCGTAGAAAACGGCGGCCGCCATCCTCGTCACCGCCTCCTCGCCCCACTGAAGCTTGCGCGCCGAGCTGCCGGGGCGGGGACCGTCGAGATACAAGTTCACCGCGGCTCCGATGCCGTACAGGGGGAGAGCGCCAGGCTTGCCGTAATACCCGAAGAAGTAGTCCGGGTAATCCCTCACCTCGTCCCGTATGGCCTTCGGCTGAACCATCAAATCGATGCTAGGGTCGGGTTGGGCCAGAAATTCGGGCAAGAGGGGAGCGCCGGTCTTGAAATGATCGTAGGCGCCGGCGTTCTTGCCGTTGCTGCTCTTGAAGCAGGTGGTCCAGTAGAAGGGGCGGGGCGTGTCGGCCCAGCCGCCCATGCCTACAGCCTCGCAGCGAGTCTTGTAGGTGTAGAACAGGATATTTCCCTTGGGCCCAAAGTAGTCAAGGATCCTGGCGCAGCCGAGGACGTCTGCAACATGGTGGATCTGGTACAGCCGCTCGAAAAGAGGACACTCAGCAGTGACCACGATGTCGAGAACTGAAACACATGGTGTTGAGCCATTAGCCTGTGTCAAGACGTCCAAAGAGCCAAGAAGCAGGGAAAAGTATTTGAAGAAGGAGGAGGAAAATAATGTTATTACTCACCGTTGGTGTAGAGGTACTTCAGAACCACCTCCATGGCCGCACGATAGTGGCGAGCCGGGCCGTCGAACTTGGTCGTCACATCGACCTTGGCCCAGGCCTTTGGGGTGAT
The DNA here is from genome assembly GCA_022664585.2 of Zalerion maritima. NCBI lineage: Eukaryota > Fungi > Ascomycota > Sordariomycetes > Lulworthiales > Lulworthiaceae > Zalerion > Zalerion maritima. The sequence goes on along the minus strand of JAKWBI020000194.1, from coordinate 66,754 downwards.
GACAACCTGGTCAACGACGAGTCCGACCGTATCCTTGAACATGTCAAGTTCGTGGGCGATAACCCTCATGTGGACCTTGAAGCTCGTGCCTCCGTACTGGAGCTCCAAGTCGTGCTCTGGGAACCCCCAAAGGTGCCTGCAAGTAGTTTGAAGATTGTTAGAAGACAACTTTTCTCTGTGTGCGGCATGGAAGTGCGATGGTTTCTAGATGTGTACGTACTTGTTGCTGGGGCGGGCCTTATCTTCCTTGAAAGCAATGCGCCAGAACAGCTCGATGGCTGGCTTGGTCGGCACCTCTTTCGGGGCATTTCGGGCCATATTCTGGCGAATGTCCCAAAAGTTGACAAGTACCATGGTTTCAGCTCTGGCACTTCGTGGTTGCTGGGAGGAGGGGACGTGTGTGGTTGTAAAATAGCTGGAGAGGTGGAGTCCACGGTAGGAAGAGAGATGCTTTTGGGTCAACGTTGAAAGAAACCCAAATTGGGATAGGTGTGGGAGAAAAATTCAGAGAGGCAAGGCAAAGAAAATGCTCTAGAAGTAGCCCGCTTTTGCAGTTTCGCAGCGAAAGTGGTCGCTGGCGCTATCTCCAAAGAGCGCGTTCCATCGCCATGGCGATAGAATGTTTCCGCCGGTTTCCGTGTCCGAAATGGGTGTTCGCGAGCGGTATTCGCGGAGAAAGTATTTGCATCTCTTCAGGTATCGCCTTGCGAAAAAGGGGGTCGCGGGTATGCTTGGAGCATATGTGCGAATATCTTGCGTTGTCCTATTGCTAGTGTGTTCGTGTCCAAAAAGGGGGTCAGTAGCCATGTGCACGCAGAGAATATGTGAACATGTGTGCACTGTCATTCCCTCACTTGCGGTGGAAATGCGTCTTGGATAGTATAATTGGCCATGCTATTATGAAAGTGTGCCTGTAGTGAAATGCCGGGTGTTTGGTTTGTTTCAAAGGGTTAAGCGAGGACAGGAGATGAAAGAGGTTCTCTCAAGTATACCTATGGATAAAACAAAGAAATGTTTGTTGGAACAATAGCTCCAAGTTTCCAACATTGATGAAGAGGCTCCTGGTGGTGGGTTTGACCCAAAAGATTATATACCGACCTAGTTAGAGAGGGAAATAACAAAACTACCTCAATTCTTGGACTGGAATTTGTAATTGATTTTAGCCTGGTACTATCTGTGGTGATGCTTCGAACAGAGCCTTTACTAATATGCATCCTAGTATAAATACTAATACTATTACCGGTAATTGCAATATTGGCTGTAGACTACAATATTACTGGTAGCTGTTCCCAGGACTTATGGCACCAAGCTTCCCGTTGACGAAGCTCGTGATCTGAGAGTTGTACTTGTTTGCGTACTGCTGGTGGGAGTTGGCATTGTTCCCGGTGCAGCAGTAAGGATCCGTGTCGTCGCAGTACGACTGGACCTTGTCGGCAACGGGGCACTGGAAGCCGGCAGGACGGGGGGGCAAACTATATATACAACATCAGTCGTGGTTAGTACGAGCTATTGCTCATTGCGGCTCATAGTTTCGTGGGGTATGATTGAATGCTATCGATAGGTGGTTTACGTGCGTGCGTGATGAAGATGGACTTCGGCTACGTTAGCGCAACGTACGCCTTGGGCAGTGCAGGTGCCGACGTTATATGGCAGATGCCGAGTCGCTGATGGGGATCGAGGTGTCACTGATGCCACTGTTGGAATCACCACCGCCGCAGAACGCGTTATCGTAGATTTGTCCTCCCTGGAGAGTTTCGCCGCCCACGGTTAGTCATCCTGTCGGACAACGGCAACTGTGGAAAGACTGTTCATTAATATATGTTCCTACCTGAGAGTATCCAGCGAGCACCAGGACGGTATCCGGGCACTGGGCGGGACGGTCGTTTCACGGGCACCGAAAACGTGGATGGGTGGGCAGCCCTGGCGAGACTACGGCAGAAGCCACGAGAAGAGAAGTAACAGTGATCTTCGTCTTCAATAGGAACGAAGAGAGTATAGTGAAAGATGTGGTAACGAGTTTGATGGATAGTGAGTGGGTGAGAATAGCTGGAGCCCGCATAAAACATTCCAGCAACGGCAGCTTCTCCGGGTTTAAGTATAAGAAAACCGCAATCTCTCTTTAATGAACGCTCCGAATGCGGAGCCCGATGGACGTGGACCGGCGATCAAGACTTGTTGGGCTTGCGAGTACCGCATGATGGATTTCGAGATTTTGGTCGCTTTCCCTTCTCCGGAGTGGCCTTGCCATCGTTTACGCCAAATAGCTCCAGTTAATTGAGTGATATATCCAGGCGGAGGTCGATGAGTGGACGAAAGGCAATATGGCATCATGAATGGGTAAAAACATGGAATCTGGGGGAGGCTCAATAGGCCGGATGGTTGCGTTGCTCCCGACGCATGGCTCAAGGCGGAGAAGCCCATGTCGCAGCCCGCAGTAGGGACGTGGAGCGGTAATAATGTAGATTAATTTTGGGGATTCTAGGCTCATAACCGCGTGGATACTAGATACTCAACCATAGTGTTCTAAACGAGGTTGATGATGGACAACATGGGATTAATGGAAAGTCACCTATGCAAGGTACCGAAATCAAAAAGGCACCACGGCCACCATAATCTCCGCATTGGCAGCCTTTTCAGATTGCAGATCTGTAGGCATTGATCCGTAGAGAAGTCGAATACAGGCTAAAGTCGAAAGGCTAATATCAATGACAGGGCTGGTATCATAACCAGCGGCGGAATTCTTCACCTACAGCACACGCGGTAGCTGCAGAATGAAAAAGTCCGGGGTAGCTATCTAATCAAAAGATGTTCTGAGCAATTATACCCGCTCTGGGGTGAATAGGCCTCTATTCTCGTGATTCAAGTTGTTCCGCCCTTTTCAGCATTCACTAGACCGACCTATTGGGGGCACAGGCAAAAGGAAAATTCCTCTAGGTCCACGGAATAGTGCTCACCTGTTCATCGGCCTTCTGTCATTGTTTGAGGAAATACCACCCCCTAGGTTTCAGAGCCGCCAGCTGCTAGCTTAATCTCTGGGTAGTTCTCCCGGATTCAACTGGCCCCAGCGAAAGACATTATCCTCGGAGGGGGGTCCGTCTGAATTTCTTTACTATGTATGATAGAGGCTGGGGGGGGGCAATTCCAAGCTTTCCTTCGGCCTCACAGCAGCGGGTTCGGAGGTGGGTTGATGCCGCCGGTATGTAATAGTCATCGCTCGCACAAGTGACGTATGTCGACTGAATATCCGGTAATCATGTGTTTCCAAGAAGGGTGAGAAGGTGCCGAGTGACGAACGTTTATTTACGTTTCGTCCTTGTGGTATGGAGTTGATATAAGCCGTAGGGTCGTCTTCCCCGGGCGTGGGTCGCACCCTTTGCGTAATGAGGACCGGCTTCTCGGCCGGTAGATTTAATTTCAAATATCAAGGTTACCGGTGCTACTCGCCACGGCATTCAACGTATATCCTGATGTCCGAGCCCGACAATGCATGGTTTACATATCATACTAGGCAAGACGGGCAGTGACGTATGCGACGTTGAATCTTGAGATCGCAACGTAGCTCCTGCGAATGCAACTGTCTGGGGTCATGGAAAGCAAGTCGGAATACTACTGTTAATACTCAAGAATCAATTCTTGACTTCTGTCCGGTTTCGTTTCCACCTGTTGTATCGTACCAAAGGTGTCCTTTCCGCGGCCTTCTCGTGGAGACCCGGAAGCTTTAGGCGAGTTTACCGTCGGATAGGAGATATTACAGACATTTGGCACGTCGTACAGAAGCGTTCAGCGTTTCCTATCAAACCACTTCGGTGGTGGGACGGGAAAAGTCCAAAAAAAAGGGGGGAAATAATTGTGAGAGGAGACCGACAGTACCCTTCGTGCATACGGTGACTTGGTTCCTTTTTTATTTACCTACCCTGCTAGGTAGGAAGATGCATGTGCGTGAACCCTACACCGCGTGGAGAGAGTATCATGTGGCGGGACGAAAGGTGAATTTCGAGTTCATGATGGGCACCTAGAAGCAGAGTGCTTAGGTGTCTACGCAGGTCCGACGGATAGAGGGCAAGTTTAAACGAGGCGGAATGCATCCTGCTTATTGTCGTCTAGCAGCGCCAAGAGTCCGACCACACTCTGTTAGTCTGTAAGCTAGAAACATTAGGCGATATAGGCAGGTTAGGGCCATAACTGAGGATGAAAGGCTGACAGGGTGCATATCAACTGGAGACGGTGTCATTCATGCCAGTCGAGACCCGGTGGTAGCCTTGATATGAAGGTCCCGTTTGGGCTTGAATATTGCGGGCTAATCATTGGTATGGCAGTCCATTGGGGAAGTAAAACTGCTCCAACGTACCTAGTGAGGGCCTACACTTGGGCATTTGCAACACCGAGGTCAGCCTGTCCAGCGACGAATAAAATCCCGAGTGTAGGATGAGAATTGCCATGATTGACTCGCCACCGCAAGCCTCTGATCTAATCAGATCTGCAGGGGAGAGAGGGGAACTGGCATTATCGGAATAGAAAGCACTAGCCTCTTAGCCATGTCTCGGCTCGCTGCTTGATTCGGTAAGGTTCACCGGAAATATAGTAGTGTATGAAACACTAGAGGTGCCACGTAAGGCTCGAGTGCCGACTATAAGGTTCACCTGATCACTATAAAGAGAGATATACCCCGCTTGCCAAGTAAAAGGTACTACCAGATGCTCTAGACGCCTTGTGCCGCTCAGAATATGCATCATGTGGCCGGTCCCAGGAAGCCCTGGCCATTGGCAAGGGGTTTCTGGAGGACTAATGTTGATCTCGAGACATTTTTGACACTTGGGGGGCTCATGGTTCTGCTATATCCAAGCAAAAAAGACAACATCTATTCGGCGGGGTGGAGCAGGTATGCAAGGCCGAGACAACGGTAAAAAGCAGGATATGGCTTAGCTGAGATCTACGGTAAGAGCCTCGGTTCCGAGTCCCTGAAGAAACACACAAGCACTTGGCACACTGGTGGCCTCCGAGACAGGAGATAAGCTTCGGCGACTGTTTCTCTTTCGTCTGGGAAGCTGGGACCCGAATGTTGATTAGTGTCTTCTTATGTCGGTCGGCAGAACATGCCAATGATGCCACGGGCAGAGAATGGTGGGCTGGGCTCTTGAGGTCTTGGAAGCTGACGGGTCACTCGACAGAATCTCCCAGGCTGTGCCATCTCCTCCAGTCACATGGAGTCGGCTGCAACTTCTTCGCGAGGGAAATTCTCGGCAACTCTCATTGGTGTTGTTGGCGAGAGACGCGACCGCATTTGTTCTGCCCCCTCCCCCAGAAGACAACTGGAAACCCCACATGCCCCCCCCCCCGGCGCACTAACAGGCCAGAATGCGAGTCTTCAGACCAGTCGGAACGAATTCCCATGTCTTGTGCACTGAACATGGTCAGATTAAAATATTATCTACGCTCGGGTTGCAAAACCCCAACCAGTATGGCGAGATATGACCGTACAAGTCTGTAACAGCGAGTGTGACAGGAAGGATGTGGGCGATAGCTCATCGATCAAGAAAACGAAAAGATTCCCCCGGGACTGTTGATGATGTTGCAGTATTCGACACGAAGTTTCCTGCACGCTCGCGGTCTAACGTTTCCAACACCCCTACGCCCGGCATATATGCTACGGCCCGGGACGATCGAGTGATATTCTGGCCAGGGAAAGGGCAGCACAGACGAGAGGTGTCCGATAGCTCCGCTGCGAGTAAGCGGTCCGGGGCAAGTGGGAGATATGACCATGATCGCACGGTGTGGCTGGGAGCGGGCCGAGAGAAGGAGGAAAAGAGAGAGGGAGGAAAAGAGAAGAGGCGAAAAGGCGGCTGCATATCAGAGCAGGCTGCTAGCATGGGTAGAGGACACATGGGTTGGGGTTGTCAGATGTAAGTAGCAACAGAGGAGCTGCAGCGATCTGCAGCTAACCGGGAAGGGTGGGCGCACATAAAGTCGAGGGGTTCAATAGCTGGCTGGGAAGCGGTGTCGCTCTGGATAAACGATGTCCTGGTTCGGCAGGTGTGCTCACATACTGGAGACAATCTAGCCATCGCGTCATGTCGGCAAGTGTATGTACTATCGATAGATCTCGGGGCTATGAAGCGCAGACAACTTGGTAGCATGGCGGAATGGCGAGTGTAATACCATAGCACTCACTCGTAGTAAACACGCAGCGACAAGAGATGCAGTCCGACAGCAACGGCATGAAATATCTATACTAGCTAATACAAAACGAAGTTAGGCCAGGCCCATATTGGGGCTGTAAAAGTTTGGAATGTGCAAGGACCCGGTTCCTAACGCATACTCGAGGGCGCCAGCTGATCCAATATGGGATGATCATAGACGAACGAGGGGGCTGAAGCAGCCAGATAACAGCAGCCTGAACTGCTTGAGTAACTTTGCCGGCGAATAGAGTACACCTGCAACTCCTCGCGAAACACAGCCAACTATCTTTCGAGTATGCGGCCAGTTACCAGTAGATTCCAATGTAGGAACCGCACTTTGGATATGCCTGTGAGACATGACGAGTCGCGCCGTCGCTTTCTTTGGCCGATTCGGACTCTTCAACCTCCCAATCCGCAGGAAACTATCTTCGCGGGCAGGCACCCGATGCTTTTACCCTACATCAAAGGCTTCAAGGTATTCGCAGCTGCATACCAGTGGTTTTATAACCACGGAAAGGCACGTGTGTTCCTCATCTCCTATGCACCAGAACGACGCCCCATTTCGGGCCCAATTCCAAGTTGCCTGAAAAGACCTCACGCACAGCTTCGAGCGAACGGCAGGAGGACAGCGTGTCACATCTCTTGGGATTTATGCAGTGTCTGGCCGCCTTATGGGAAGGACATCGTACAAAGCGACTACCAGCCGGAAGAAGGGTGGATCTCCGCTGGACCCTGGGTGAGGAGTGGGGGGCGAACAGAGACACCGCTGGGCACAGCACAGGCCCCTTGATAAAAGCATTCGGTAGTCTTCCCCCTAAACAGACGCTGGCAATTCATAATTATCGCCGTCGAGGCCTGCCTCTAGCCGCCGATGGCCTCTGGGAGTCCGGGATGCATTCGATGCCTGGCGTTCCTTTCACAGCACTGCCTGTTGGTCGGCCATCTCGCTCCCGCGATGTCAATCAGTCTTAGCTTGCAATAAAAGATGGTTTAGCAAATGGATCACTATTCCATCGGGTTGGGGCACTTTTGTCAATGCCCCAGAGTAGCGGGATTTAGCGGCTTATCCTATCCTGGCAACTCGACGCAAAATGCTGTGTAGCAATAAGGACCGCTGAGTTACCAAATACCATGAACAAGAAGCTGGGCAGCGACAGCAAAATGGCCCCCGTGACCCCTTGGATATTCGGCCTCCATTGAATCTAGAGATACAGGCTCCAAAAGTGTTGGTTAGATATTGTGCTGTTGGGAAAACGTGGGCAGCGCGGGCTTGACTGGCCCATGAGGGGTCCCATGGCCTAGCCAGGCTAGCGATAGGTTCATTTTGCAGGGACTTGGCTTGATAACATCAATGATCCCCTTCCATGGAACCACGGTTTCCGGTGGATGGTATCATTCCCAGGGTCAAGTACCTGTACGTACTGTGTTACTTCAGGGAGTACAGTGGACACCACAGTAAAGGGGAGCGAGGGTTTTAAGCAGAAGACGATGTAATAAGGGTCCGCCCAAGAACCTGTATTGGATGTTCTGGGCTGGCTCTCGGCGTTCGGAGGCTTGTCTCTCCATGCGAGTCGCGTTCGGGATACGCTCACTTACCTCGAAGGGGTTGAGCACCCGGGGAAATAAGTATAAATAGGACAAAGCCACCCTCCCAACACCGAACAGACACCATCTCTTGCATCGCCTGTTTACCGAACGACACAGCCCATCCACTGCCTACCATTGTATGAAGCTCCATTGTGCATAGTATTGAAGCACCACACGCCTTCTCACATAGGCCCATCACCACCTATCGAAGCCCTCAACCTTAGGCGGCCACAATCTCTGCCATCTTTGAGAGGTAGAGACTCAAACGCTATTTTGAATAGCACGAACTCACCATGCCTGAGAGTGGTAGTATGTTATACCCTATTCCCAATATCGTAGAAACGTTGAAGAGCTAACAACTTTCATAGGCAGCCCTTCTATCGACCATTGGCTTGGCACTAGCCAGTTGGACGAACCCTATAACAATATTGGGTATGTCAAGTCGGACGACAAGAAAAGTGGCGACGGCGGCGGAGAAAACAGTAGCTCATCGGCGCAGTCTAACAAGGGTTCCGGTGGCAGTTAGACAGACTTGGACATTCCGGAGCATATTCAAGTGCCAAGACGCAGAGGCGAGATACTAAGACCTGGTGAAGGCGGGATTTTGATTTCAGGTAGTTCAGAGTTGCAGTGATTTCCTCGGAGCGTATAGTCGAAAACATGGAATAGAAGAATCTGAAAACCGCGCCACGATGGTTGAATGTCTGCCTAACAACGTGCTACTTGCAATTATTCGTTGCCTACAGTAGTTTTCCCTGTCCAGATTGACCTGAGACCATGACTCTAGGTTTATGAAAGCCCAATAAACCACTAGGCTGAGGGGGAGATAGTGGGCCTACCGTTTGTGGGTGTTGTGACAAGACTAGCTGAGAGATCGCGTGACACAAGTGCCAAGGTTGCCAATACGGATCCTCGGAAGACGGGATCCGGTGAGGCTGTGCGGGTATGACCAGCCCCGCCCGGTGTTAGGGGTCGTTGCCCGCTGTTGATGGTCACACGGCTGTGCTGATGGTGGTAGACTGCTACGTAAAGGACTGCCCAAGTACTGCAGCGGATATGAGAGCGTGGCCATCAAGACGAGGAACTCCAACATCCAACGACGGACTTTCAAATGTCTTGCACTGGAAAATTGGCAAGATTTGATCCGGTCTCCGCACTTCTCCATCTGTAGCACATCAAAGATTACGAGAGGACGGGGAACACATGCAAGGAGATCCCGATATACGCACCCATACATCATCCTTGCCTCACAATGCGCTGGCCTCCGATATCTTGTCTCAATAAAAGGCAAGGAGAATTTTCCAATGCCTCAATATTTTTTTGCCAGGAAGGGAGCGACGGGTCGTCAGCTTAATGATGGCTGCTGCTGCATCATATAAAAGACAGGGGAAGAAATGTACATCTGTATTATTATCACTAGGCTCTTTCCCGAGCGATTAATACCGTGAGGACGCATGAATTGGGCAGTACGCGAAGGGAAAACAAAATCCCATCCTTATAGAGCAGGGAAGACCGCACCGTAATTTGAAGTAGGAGCCTGATGATGGCCCGTGCTGGACCTCGTACCTGTCGATCGTGACTGAGCCACTGTACATAGTAAACCACGTACTGAGATGGGGGAAAGTGCCCAGAAAAGTTGTGTTGGCCTTGCCCACTCCTGGCTGCTCTAGAAGAAAGTGGATGCTTTTTCTAGGCGTCTCCGCCTGTGTTCCTTCCTAGCCAGCGACTGAATTTCTGATCCATTCCTTCCCATCGAAAACATCATCATCCCCTACCTCAATTCTATTCCATTCCATCCTTCGCCCGTAGCTCGCAGCGGTCCTTTGGTCCTCTCATCGCTCGCTCTAATTTTAATACCTTCCAACGAGGCGTTGCACCCAGCGGCGCGGCTTGCTCACGCCTGCTCACCCACCGGAATTCTGTCGGCCGACCCTCACTGGACATTCACCGCCCCCAAGCTACTGTAACACATCGGACTACTGTACATCGACATCAACACCCATAGTGATTACCGTCGCTGGAATCAATCCTCTCCAAATACAGTACATGCTACGGAAATTGAGTCCATCGGCACACTCTTTGACGACGCGATCCTTTGAAGAACCGATAGGACCAGCCCATCCGAAATTCAAAGTTATTCTCTCCGCGACCTGCACGCATTGGTCTCAGACCTGCCATTTGCACCTGCCAAACCTCAGGCACGCGGGAAGTCTCTTGGGGGAATGAATTAGTAATCCTTGGCTGCTTGGTGATAAATCAGCCCTTTTTTCTCAGACCTGGGACATCCCCACAGAGTGGCGGCGCTTCGAAAACCGTCACGAGAAAGGGGCCTTGGAACCAAGTTCCTTCCTTCCGTCACCACCCCCTGACCTTTGGTCTTGTACTTCGTGCAAAAATGTCTGGTGAGTAGTTCTTTGATATCATGCGTTGTGGAGGAAGATGCTCTCCTATGACCACCAGCTACCCCTTATCTTGACCAGCTTCCCCCCTGGCTGACCTGATTTCTCCCTAGGACCAACTACAACGATCGTCCCCTTCGCTTCATTGCCATCATGTGCCACCAACTGCGGCCCTTTATATGATGCCAATGGCGCATGTGTTCCTCCCGCCGCTGCCGAAGCCGACGAGACGACGTATGAGCAATGTTTTTGTGACTACAGTGAACTCCAGGGTCTGCTGAATGACCCACCGTCCGATGTGTGCAATGGTGCATGTTCTGGAGATTCCGAAGGCTACACGAGCATCCGCGATTGGTTTACGAGTTTGCGCAACGAGGTGGCAACTGACACTGACTCAACCGCCACTGCTACCTCCACATCATCCAGTGGAGGCAGCTCAAGTTCAAAAGGCCAGGACTGGTTGTCGAGCCATTGGAAATGGGTTGTCATGATCGTCGTCATATTTGTTGGTATTGTTGGCATATGGGTCGGTGCGTGCATATGGAGGAGACACTATCTGAAGAAGAAGGAACGCATGTACGAGATGGGCAAGCACAATGCGGCCAGGACTTCGGGCACGGGGCCTTGGGCACCGGGTTCGGGCGTGAACGTGCGATATGGCGACAACGTCAACCCCGGCCCACCAAACGAATCCGCCCCGCCATCAAACATTCCGCACCCCAACGCAGCCGTTCTGAATCCGCCCGCATTTGAGGAGAAGCAACCTAAGAGTAAGGGCAAGGGCAAAGGGAAGGAGAAGAAGAAGTGGGTTGTGAAGGAGCACACATAGGGAGGCGTCACCCATTCAGAATCCCATGAAATAATGCTCCGAAGCCATGGACCATGCCGAAGCGACTACTGACGACGGTTATCGCCACCACCGATGGTGGCAGACACTGCTCTTGTCGAAACGATGCCTGATCTTTCCCTCGGCGAAATATTGGACCCAATGGACGACGTGCGGGAGGGTGTTTACCATTCGAAGATTACGCTTTCTGGATCGAACCAGCTTGACATAACTGATTTTAATGTTTAAAAGTTTCCGGGACCTCGGTGTTGGTGGGTCTCAACATGGAGGATTCTATTATGATCCCCTAATTTGGCAAGACTCGGAATTATTGTCATGACGGCGTTTAATGGGCACTTGATTTGTTTCTCCCCTGGCATATGACACAGCATAGCCAGCCCGGGTTTCTCCATGAAGGATATCCAAGACAGGTAAAAATTGGTCGGGTTGTTTGTACACATGAGCGGGGAAAAGACCGGAATTTCAATTTGTATCCTGCCATAGCTGAAGCGAATCAGTTGATGACATTGATTGGGAATGTTTTTGGTTTCTTACTTTTCAGCATGGTGTGTGTTGGATGCATTTATTTTCCGACAAGAACGAGGAAGGGAGTCGCAAACCACTACTGATGCGGGTTACCGGTCGACGAATAGCAGCGCACGCTCAGATACTGTAGGTATATATTCAAGCTTAATAATGACCCAACGGCATCCACAACTGGGCCCCACCCGTCCACCCATCTGGTTGCGAGGCCGTGGGTCAAGTTGACCACCATCACTATTGGACATTTGCGGCAAGACGGAGCCAAACTTACAGTAGGCAACCATCACTTTGCCTTGCTCGGCATGCCGTCTTGATCGATGTCTTGCGGCACGTTCCAAGCTGCCTCGGGCCCGCGGCGGCGATGCGATAGATAGATAGATCCAGACCGGCACGTCTGGGAGCCAATCAATGCGCTACAAAGAACGTGCGCCGAGAGCCTGCATGGGGCAATCAAGCAGCGGTCGAGCAGGACAGGCGGGAGGCATAAACGCATTTATAGAAGGGCCGGGGGGGGGGGGGGGCGGCGGAAACTTGGGATGTAACCCCATGGTGCGAAGCAAGGTGTGTGTGGATCACCGACCCACGACGCAACCATGAAACGGGCAGGCGAAAGATCCGATGAGATGAAAAGGAATGGAGATACAAGCGATATCCGTCTGATCTAGCATTCCATCTATTCCCCTTCCTTGCTTTCACACCTAGTGTATGTAGTATATCCTGCCAACCTCCCATTCCTTCCCTCTCTTTGCCTGATAGTAGTAGTAGTAGTAGTAGTAGCTAACGAAAACCCAAGGCACGGCCAAAACAACCAAAAAATGTCCCGGAACCCTGGATGATGAATATTCAAGCTTTTCCCTTCCCTACCGCTGACTGCTTACCGAGGCATTATAACAAGATTGTTCTAGTAAGAGCCGTTAGAGGCTCCATTCTCAACCTTTGCCTGCTCCGCCGCGGCATCCATGTACAGATCGATGAGACATCCCGCGGACCACGCTTGGGTGGGACACTATACGAAGACGAAGAAAAACGTTGTGGTTAGCAAGCACGCCAAAGCGAGGACTCTCCTCAAGAAGGTCCGAATATTTAATCCGAGAGAGTTAAAAGAAGGAAGCAAGCTTACCGAATCCCCACAAAACTCCCCATTCTTCTGCGTCAGCTCGGTAAGTCCCGCCCAAGGGGACTCCCTAATCATCTCTTTACAACCCTTTAGCCTTCTTGTAACCTGCAAAAGCGCCTCCGTTCTCCCCGACTTCTCGTCCTCTTTCCCATTTCTCCTCAGCAAGTCAAACTTGAGTAGCGCCCTGAGGAAAAAGCCCGTGGGCCACAACCACTCCGGTCCCTGATGGTAATTCCTCCCCTTACTAGAGGCGAAATCATCGCTGTCCTCGCTGTTGCGGTAGTAAGGCCTGTAATTCAGATCCGCCGGGTCCAGCGTCGCCATCCCCGTTGGTCCCCGAAGAACAGAATCAGCCGTGCAGAGGGCGGAAAGCGCGTGTTCTGGGGTGAAGAGGTCGGGAGCGACGGTCATGGCGATGCAGAAGTTCGGTCGAAGCTGGTAGTCCTCGTATTCCTTCCCGCTCTTGAACAAGTCCTTGTAGATACCCCGTCGGTTGACTACCTTGGGGTTAACGACGTATTTGCTGTCCTCCGAGGCGGACACGGGAACGTAGTAGCAGCGTTCAAAGTTTGACTTGATGAGGTCTGCCCATTCTTTGAATGAAATTGGCGAGCCATCATCCTTCTTGACGGAAGAGTGAGAGAATTGTTCCTGGCTTGACAAAGACTCGAGCCAGCGAAGGGTGCTGTATAACAGTCCGTTGATTTCGACAGCAGCCCCGTCCCTAGGAGTTCCAGGAACACCCTTCGAGCCAGCTTTTTCGCTCTCCCCCATCTTGTCCATCCAGGTTCCGCAGTTGTTCTGGTTCCCACCAAATAAAAGCCCGTTCTCCCAGTCCACCTTGATCTCGATGTTGAATCCCGGGTCGCTCATCTGCATGTCGAGACCGACACCTGCGTTCGCCTCGCGGAACGACATTCCACCAGCGTGGCGCTCGAGGGCTTCTTGTATCACCTCCTCGATAGTGCTCTCCTTTGAGTATGCCCTCGGGTCGTCGTCGTGGAACCAAGTGTCATCATTGGGAAGGAACCGCCGCTTCACCTTTTCTTGGAGCAGATCTAGTCCATTCGGCACGATTTGAGTGTAATCCTGTATACACTGTAGGAAGAACCAAACCGAGTCCCTCGCATTGTAGCGAGGCGTTTTGCCGCTCCCAAGTAAGTTGGGAATCATACCGTGCTTGAGCACGCTCGCAAAGGCGAGAATGTGCTCTTTAGCTCCCTCAAATTGGCCAGTACCAAGATAGAGACCCCGCAAGGCAATGAAAACGTCACGGCCCCAACACCTCGCCCACTCGACGGCAAAGTGAGGAAGGCCCGCGGCAAGAGATGGTACGGCCCTGTCGGGATATAGCGATGCAGATTTCACAAGGCCCGTCTGTTGAACGCTGACCATTGAGAGGCTCTGCAAGAACCACTGTCCCCTGGTGACATTGTTGCTCATCAACTCCATACCGCGCTCCCAGCCTGCCATGTAGGCGGTGCGCAGTATAAGCCCAAAGTATCTAGGAAGCAAGAAGCTGGGAATTTTCCTGGCGGCATCGAAGCGATCCCTGAGCCATGCGGTAGGCTTCGAAAGACGCTTGTACTCAGGGGTTTTGCTCGCTCGTTCCAGGCGTCCTACAATGTAGTCCAAAGCCCATTGGCCGTCCCGGAGGTTCTGGCACAGTGGGTGGGCCAGATTGTTTTCTCGGATTATATCCTTCACAACACTCCACCACCCTTGAAGTCCAGCATATACCAGCTTTCCGTGCCCCGGAATTTCATACACTCCATCTCTACCGGAGCTGAAATCTCTCTCCTCGGCCTCGCACTTGTACATGAGGAAATTAAGATCAACCAAGTCCATTGCTGCGAAAGCCGTCTTGGCGCCTGATGTCACAAAGCTGTCCAGACCCGCGGCGTGCTCGGCAGCTGGAATCCATGTCTCAAAGAGGGCGATGCTCCCAGGCGGGAACTTGTCTCGAACTGTGATGATGGTGTCCTGTCCCTTCACCGCGATTTTGACTCCAGCAAGGTCGATAACTCGGCTGGGAAGGCCTCGAAGATACTTCTTGTCGCTCAACACCTCCTTCTTGGCTTCCTCACTGGCATCAGCCTCCAGCATCCAGCTTCCGAGATGTCGAACTTTGGTACCAGTCAAGTACACAGGGCTGAGGGCGCCATTTCCGTTCCCATACCCAGGGAAGGCCGTGTGCGCGATGAGGAAGTATCCCTTTCGCGAATCGGGGTGAACTCGGTGCACGGTTACGTATTCGTCCTCGTGGTGGATGTGCGTCTCGTCGTACCCGTCCTTGCCCATGAGGGTATGGACCTGGTTCAAGAGCTTTTTGATACCACCGATACCATGCTTTCCGGCGCCAATCACGACGGGCTTGCTAGAAGACTCGGAAGTATACAGCCTCGTTTCATTGACCAGATCCACTAACTGAGGGTATACCTCATCATAGCCCATGACGCTTCCTGTAGCACTGGCGCACATGTTGACCAGCGCCGCATTTGGAAGTGTGTCACGAGCGTCTCTCTTTTGAGCTGGCACTTCGTTGTCGTGGGTGCAGTCCATGAAGAGAGCGTGGATTGGGACGCGCGTAATCCTGCGAATTATTTCCCTCTGAGTTCCCCAGACATCGGTTAAGTCACCCTTTTCCGAAACTGGGTTCCTGATGTCGGCTTTGGACACCTCGTCGACCTCGAAGCTGCCAATGGGACGACCTCCGTGACGGTGAACAAGTCTGCTCAGCTCTCCAGTGCTCCACGCCTGCATCGCTTCTCGAATCAGGGAGCTGAGACCCAGCTTCTTGACAAACACATAATCCGCCTCCTCAGATCCGGTGAATAGTTCGGCAACGACGTACAGATTCGGTCGCACTCGTCGAGCCTCGTCAAGGATGTGTTCTGCTACGTGTATGGGTGTGGAGTGGCAATTGTCGATGCGGAAGCCAGCAAAGTACTTGGCCAGCATTCGCGAATACTTGGTCATATGCTCCCACAAGAAGGGGCTGTCCTTGGGCCCGTTTCCGTATCTCAACTTTACACAGTCTCCCCAAATAATAACCTCTCTCCTCAGGTACACCCGAGACCCGGATCCTGCACTGTCCACGAGGGCATTTCCACCCCACACCCAGCCGTTGTTGACGAGCACAAGATCTTCCTTCTCGTGCTTTGCAGTAGTTTCGTTTGCGGGGAGACGGGTAAAGTAGCTTTCGATCAAGGGGTTCTTGCGATCGATGGGACCCTGCTTTGGGCCGTGCTCGTCGAGACGGACATACTTGATGCGGTTATACAATTGCTCCAGTATCTCTGCTGTTTCGGTATCGTACTCTTTGTAGAAGGGCAAATTTACCGCGTCCAAGAGCTCCACCATCTTGAGTCGAACCGCAGCCTTGTCCGGCCTCTCGTTGTGGTCCCCTTCAAATTTCCCAAAGACAGCAGTGAGAATGGCTGCTCCAACTTTGGGATCAATTCGGCGCCTAAACCTCTCTCCCAGCCGATCGTCTCCCAGCAGCCCGTATTTCAGGACATATTTGACTTTTTCTTTGACCGGAAGTGCCTTCAGTCCAGTCACTCCGTCGGGGCCCAAGGATCCGTCAGGGAAAACAGCGTCGCCGGCAGCCCAAGATTCCACAGAATCTTCAGCATCCCTCTCCACATCCAAGGCATAGTACTCCCAGAGCCTAATCTTTGCCAAAACCTCCGACTTTATAGCTTCCATTATTTTCAGCAGATCTGCTTCCGTTTTGAGCTCAACAGGTAGGCCCAACTCCTCCAGCTTGAAACCGAGCTCCAACAGCTTGGTATCGAGGAGGTAGGCAGATTCCAGCCACGGGGCAGTCGTCAAGTTGTAGCCGGCATCAGGATGCTCTTCCAGCCATTTGGTATTGTGTGCAGTGTGGTTCAGGACAATGTCCGTCAAGCTAAGTAGAGAATGGCTCTTCTCCAAGCTTCCCACCAGCTCCTGGACGTCCGGCTCGCCGTTGGGAAAGCAGTCCGGATCCCAGCCCAGCTGGTCGTACAGGCTATATGGAGAGTTGGACTTGCCCCTCACCTGCAAAGGCGTGAAGTGTATCATGTTGTAACCCCTGTCGCTAATCCCACGCAAATGCTTTTCCCAGTCTTGCGGGTATTTCCCCATAAACTTGCTGATGACGGAGAATATGGAGAGAGCAGGAAGAGGTAGGGGGCGCCCCTCGAGAGAGAGTCGCGGGGCCACATCGATGTAATAGTGGGGAGTCTTCTTGGTTTCTGACACGGGTACTGACTTGGGAGACATCTCACAGGTGAGATTTGGGAGTTCGGCATAGGTCGTGTAGAAGGCAAACGCGCCGGACTCGTAGATGGGGATGGATATCTCGATCGTACGGTTGAAGTCGGGGACCAATCTGTAGGGGGCGCACACAGGTTAGACTTGGAAGCGCGGATCAGGCGATGGCGACAGCGACCTACCACCATATCTGGCACTAAATACCTAGGTGGGTAGGAACTTACTTGAACTCCCGAAACTTGTCCCTCCTGAACTCCTGACCTTCCTCTGGAATATTCACCCACAGACTCCCATGGTAGCATACGGACGACGTGCCTTCGATGGCGAATCGAATGATGATTGGGTCGTTGTTCTTGGGACTCAGGTATATGAACTCGCCAGCGATGTCGGGCGAACCGTCATCTTTGAGAGGTAGCAAGTATACCTCGCTCGACATCATCGTCCTGGGCGCCATCTTGGAACGTTGGCCAGAGTTTGGAGTTTACCTGCGACAAAAACGTATGGAGGGAGGGAAGGACGGACGAAGTACAGAGGAACAAATCGCAAGAAGGAAGGGACGACTGGTGCGGGACAATCGACCTGGTGGAGCTGTTGGAGCTACTTCCAACGCTTATCGATCGTGGCGCAGATCCTAACTCAGCACGGCACGGATTTATACAACGTGGGTGCTCTCGAGTCGATATCGTCAACGGGAAAATACGATAATCATTTCATATGGAACTAATACTAGTAGCGTTGAGGGGTTGTGCTGGGCATTTTGTCTCATGCACCTGTTCCTGAGCTTCCGTAGCTTGGTTGCTTAGTTACTTGCTTCGAGCTTCTAACTGTGCATATGCAGGTCGTCAATCAGGGATTCCAAGGGGGCCGCTTCAAGAGAATGATGAGGTCAGATGGTCGGTGTACTCGAACGCTAGTTTGGACGACCTGGTGTGGTACAAGAGCTTTTATTGTCTTTTAGAACCTTGTCTTTTGCGTCCCAGTTCCTCTCAAGGAGCCAAAATCAATTGCCACCGTGTTAATTCTCTCAGTTGCTTGTACGTAACTGTATGACGAGCTTTGGAAGCTCTGCTATCGTCTTATCTGACGGTCCGCCAGGTATCGGCTCCATCCAAAAACCCACTTGCTGATCATGAAGCCATGCGACGAGGTATATACGGGTCGGCAAATATCGTGATTATTTATTTATTTATTTTAATTCTCAATTCACCAGTACAGCTCGGAGCACCCTTCATTCATTTCTAATTGACATCCCTTCCAGACTTTCCATGAGATATTGTAGACTTACCAATGAGAATATAAGCCAAAGTAGGTTTCAATTCATGACGTCAGCCAGTAATTTTGTGATCGGAGCGGGGATCCAGCAAGGTCCGAGCACTCTAACGCTGCAGGACTCGGACCTGCCACAGTGTTATGGTAGCTGTGGGAACAGGGCACTAATGGCCCAGGAATAGGTTCATGGCTAAAGCCTCATGTGGTGATTTCATTGATGATGATGATCATGGCTAATGGTGGCTGACCTGTAGGTCCTACGCTAAATATGTGTGTGCGGGCGCATACGCCCTGGGGTGTGCTTAGGCACGGATGTGCCTGCTAATAAATGTATGGTTTATAATTATATTTTGCCGGCCTTTTAAAAAAATACTATTATCCTCGATAATAATAAATAACGAAAAAAAAAACATATGGGGAGAAAAAACTGAGACCATTTATATTTTATGGTATTTTTTATACCGTTTTTAATATTATTTTATTAATATTTTTACCTTATTTTCCAATTAACCGATTATTTATTATTTATTATACTCGGTTTTAAGGCCTTTATATTCGATAAGGTATTATTAACATTTTCTTTTTTTATTAATTACCTTAATATATTTATTATAATTTAATATTTTAATGGGTCTTATTTATAATAAATAATAATTATAATGGTTATTTAACCATAATTTAAACTATTCCACGAAAATTATATTATATATTTTTTAAATTTTTAATAATATTAGGCGGTAAATTGCTCGGCCTATTTTTTTAATAATAAGGAATAGCCCAGTATATTAATATTCCAATTTTTATAAACGAAAGGCCTTTAGGGTAATATATCCTTTATAAAAATATAATAAAACCTTATTATTTATATCGAAGAATTTTAATTATTATTTTTTATTAAAAAAACGTTTAATAAATATAAAGGCCATTATAATGGTATTTATTATTTTAATTATATTAATAATTATTAATAATTTTAATACCAGTTTTACCTTTTTATTAATTTAAAATAGGCTTAATCCGTTTGGAATAAATTTTAATATTATTTTATTAGGTATTTTGCTTATTATTATATTAACCGTATTATTATATTCGAATTATAAGCGGTTAATAATTATTGGCCATTTTAATATATTATAAAGGCCGCTGGTATAATAACGGAGAATAATTTTTAATATTTGAATAATATATTTAAATTATTTATTTATATTAGGCTTATATATTACGGAGTAAAATAATTTGGTTTTTATAATCTTTTATACGCGTTTTTAAAAAGCGGATAGGAATTTTTTATTTTTATCGGAAATAATTACTTTAGGGAGGCCCTAATTCCTAAATATTAATACTTCGATTTTTACGTTTACCCATTGGTAGGTTATTTAATCCTTTTATTTAAAAACCAAATTAACCTATTTTAAATACTTATAAACGTTTATTAAAATATAATTAATATTTCCGTATTAATTATTTATTTTTAATAATATTAAAATAAAATTTATTATAATAATATAATACGGGTATAAAGGATTTATAATAAATTATAAATTTCCGAAATATTTATAAATATATATTTTATTTAATTAATAATTTAGGTATTATTAAATATATTTAATAAAAGATTTTTAACCGTAAGGGAAATAAAATTAATTAATTATATTTTTAATTTTATTAACGGATAAATGGTTTAGGCCGTATAAATATTTAAAAATATTTAAAATATATACGGCGGGTATATATAATTTATTAAATTATCCGTCGGTTTATTTTTAAAATAGTTTTTTATTATTAATATAAAAAGAAAAATATATTTTATCCGGTATATATAATTATAAATTATATTATATAATTTTTATAATTGGTTTTTATATTCGATTATAAGGGTATACAATTATTTATTTATTTTTATATTAGGGATTTATTTAAATAAATATTATAATTTATTTTTCGCAAAATAATTTAACCTTAAAATTAATCCTTTTATTAATATTATTAAATGCCAAATATATTAAAGGTAATTTAATAAGGGGTATTATTAAATATCCCGTAATATTTAATATTTTAATTATTATTATTTTAATTAAAAAATATAATAATTATACCTTTTTATTATTATTAGGGAAATCCTTTAAACCTTTAAATTAATTTATTAAGGTATAGGTTTTAAATTCCGTTAAAAGGTAAAATAAGGCGTTTAATATAATATAATAATGGCCTGGTTTATAAAATATTCTTAAATCGAATTTATTTATATATTTTATAACCCGAATTAATTTTAAATTTCCCTTAAATATTATTATTATAATGGTAATATTAAATTATTTTTAAAAATTAAAGATAATATTATAATTAATAAAGATTATTATAAATGGTCGCTTTCCGGGGTCGATTTAATATTGGTATTTTTTTAAAAGCCAAACGAATTTAAGGATTTTTATCTTTATTGGCCAATATTTCTTTTTTATATTAAAAAGGGTTTTATTTAAAAAAGCTATAAATTATATTATTATTTATAGGGGGTATATTATTATAATTCCGTTTTTTATTAGCTTAGGCAATATTATTTTATTTATATAATATATTTCGGCCCCGATTCCGTTTTTAAAAACGTCCACGTTTGCGAAAAGCTATTGTTCTTGGGAGAAAAAAGTTAAGTTTTTCTTTTTTAATAAAGCAGCTTTAATTTTCTTAAATATTATTATCTTCCTTTTGGACGGTTCGCCATATGGCCTTTTAAAAGCCTATATATTACGGCGGGGACCGCTTTTAGGGATTAATATTTTCCTTTTTTTAACCTTAGTTTTTACTTTGCGTAATATTATAATCTTTTGTTTCTTTAAGGGTTTAATTAAAATACTAAAAAAAGGTACCATATATTATAACCAGCCTATAAATCCGATAAATATTTCCAGGTTTTTTAAAAATTATAGAAATATTAATTTTTATATGGTTTCGAGCTTTTTTTGGTTTATTAATATACCGAAGCCATTAATATATTTTTTAAAAATAATGGCGGATAAAAAAATAATAAATAATTTGGGTATTTTAATATTAATATTTTTTTTTTTAAAGAATTTAAATATTTAACGGAAATTTTTAATATATTTATTTAGGGTACCTAATTTAAAAATAATATTATTATAATATATATTTAAAACTGGTACCGGATCCAGGAAAATATTTATTTATTATTAAACGTATACGTTTAAATTATAAAAATTTATAATAATATAATAAAAAGTGAATTATTTTATTGGCGTGGTAATCGTAAATATTTAACGGTATTCGGGATAATTTTTCCATTAATAATAAAAGGCTACGGTATTTAAAACCATTATAAAACGGTATATAATAAGTTTTATAAATATATTATTTTGGGTTTTTATAAGATAATTATTAAGGAAAACCAATTTATTTAACCGTCGGATATTAATAATTATATATCCCTTTTTTTTATTATAAACCATTTTCCAAACCATAAATACTGGAAAATTAAAAGGAATTAATCTTATGGTTTTTTTAATTTATTTTTAATTTTCGAGTTTTTAAATTATTTCTTTAATAATTTTTAAATTTTTTTCGTTAAGCGGGTATATTTTGCACTTTTTTAAAAGTATATTTTATTAATTATTTTATAATTTAGCTTTTAACCATTAATTCTTTAAAATATTAATAAAACCCCTATTTTTAAATATATTCGTATATTTATTAATAATGGTTTTTATAATTTTTAAAACCTTTGGGTTTTCGGAATAAATAATAATA
This sequence comes from Zalerion maritima, assembly GCA_022664585.2. NCBI lineage: Eukaryota > Fungi > Ascomycota > Sordariomycetes > Lulworthiales > Lulworthiaceae > Zalerion > Zalerion maritima. The sequence goes on along the minus strand of JAKWBI020000194.1, from coordinate 44,818 downwards.
CCATTAGGGTGGTGTTTTATTTTTCCGCCTATTATAAAAATATCCTTATTAAAAACCAGTTTATATTTTAAAGGGGGCGTATATACGGCGAAATCCGTTGCTTTTTTATTAGGATCCTTAATTAAAAATATATTATATAATTTTTCGATTAAATTAAAATATCCGATTATTTATTTTAAAATTATTCGTACGGGTTTGCCGGTATTATTACGAATAACGATTTCGAATATAATTATATTATAAAGTATTATAAAGATTAAAAAATTATTTTATTCGAGGGGTTTAAATAATAAATTTTATTAATTAAATATCGGTATTTAATAATATATTAATAAGGTGGTATGGGTATATACCGGTATTTTTTAATATTTATTTATTTATACGCGGGTTTTAATCTTATTTTTTTATTTTTTTATTTAAATATTTATAAAAATCTTATAAAAGCCTATAAATATTTTTCTTTTTTAAAAATTAATCGTAAAGCTTTCCGCCGCCAGAATATTTACTCCTAATAATATATTAATTTATAAATTATTTACCAGTAATATTTCCCTTATAAAGCCCGTAAAAATTATTATATTTTAATTATAATTTAATATTCCTTAAATATATATCGGTAATAATACGTATTTATTTATTATATATATTACGGTACCGATACCTTTAATAATAATTAAAATTAATTTTTATTATAATTTAATTTTAAAATATATACCAGCGATTTATTTTTTATTTATTAGGCTTTTAAAATAATCGGTATTAAGGTAAATATAATATTTATATTATAAATATTTAGGGTCGGGGGTAATATATATTTTAGTATAAATTTATAATCGAAAATTAAAACCTATTCCGAAATCGGGACCGGTGTCCGCCGTAAATTTAAAAATAAATAATTTAAGGTTATTTTTAAGGTTAAAGCCTATTAATTTATTAAGGTTTATATAATAAGAATTATTTTATTTTTCTATTTATTTTTAAGGTTTTATAATTTTATAATATATAAATATTTATATTTTATTTCCGCCTTTAGGAATATGGTGGATATTTATTAGGTATTTTTATAATTTATTCCTATTAGGGAAATTTATTAAATAAATGGTATATTTGGTTTTTACGGGTATAATATTATTTATTTTAAAAAAAGCATAATCCTTATTATTTATTAGTTTATTTATTTAATAATCATCGGTATTAATATAATGGATATTATAATAAGGCGTATCCTTTTTTATATTATTTATTTATAATTCCTTTTATATTTGGTTTACCATTTTATTAAAAAAAGGCTCCTAATTAAAATCGGGTACCTTATTTTTTATTTTACCCATATATACTTTACCTTTTTCGAAGGAATTTCGGTTTTATTTAATATTATAAGGAATATATTTTTAATATTAATTGGTATTTTATTAATTACCTTTATATTTTAAGGATTGGCCACCGTTAATTTATTATTAAGGGTAATTTATTTTAAATTATTTAATTTTTTAAAATATACTCCCTTATTTTTGGTTTTATTAATTTCCCACATATGGTTAAGTTTATTATTAATTAAATTAATTATTTAATGGTTTATTATTATAATTTACTCGGTAAAGGTTTCCACGATTATTCCCTAATATATTAAATATTAATTTACCTTATAATTATTATTATAATCGGTTATATTATTCCTTGGCCTTATTTAATAATATTAATTTTTTATTATTTAATTTTTATAAAAAGCTGGCGTATATAATTATAAATATAGGTTTTTCGATTTGGTTTTTAATTTCGGTATCGAATAATTCGAATAAGTATAATAATTATACCGGGATATTTATTCCGTATATTTTAATATTATTAATTATAATTTAAATATATTATTATATAAATTATTTATTAAAAAGGTATTAAAAGGTAAAACGCCTTATTTTAAAGATAATAAGGGCGTCCGATTTTCGCTTTTTAAAACGCTTAATTAATTTATCCTTAATTTTATTAACCAATATATTAATACCAGCTTTTTTAAGGTTTATAAATTTAATATTATATTATTAAAAAGTAAAACCCTTTAAGTAAAAAGTCCAGGTATCGAGTATTTGCTTTTTTTAAATCTCGGTTAATTTTTTTAATTATTTAATAAATATATAAATATTAATATAAAAATTATAATATTCTTTAGTAATAATACCGAGTCTTTTTTTATTTTTTATATTAGGGTTAAAATAATTAATATTATTTGGGCGGAGGAAAAAGGCATTACCGTATTTTATACCTTTAATAACGGTAATAATAAGACCGGTAATTTATTTAATGGATTTCCGGTTTTTTACGAATATTTTATTTATAAAATTAATTAAAATTTAAACCTGGTTATTTTATAAGCCGCCGGCGTTTTTTATATTATTATTTTATTTGGGAATATTATTACCTTATTTAAAAATTAAAATAATTTTGGTTAATTTTTTTTTAATTATTACCGTTTATTTTATAATAAGGGCTTGGGATTTTTTAATAAATAATAATATATTTATTATATTAAATAAAAAGGGGGAAATATTATTAAATAGGGTTAAAATACCTTTAATTATTAATATATTAATAATTATAAGGTTTTAAGGTTTAAGAAATATAAATTAGGATTATTAATTATAATTATTTTTTTAATTTATATTTTTTTATACCGGTCGAAAAATAAATGGGTAATTTTTTAAATATTTATTTAAAAATATACTGGGTATAAGTTTTATTATTATAATATTTTAAAAATTAGGTATAAGGGAAGTATAATAGCCTAATATATTTTAATTTTATACGGGGAATAATAATAATCCTAATAAGGGAAATTTACCCTTATAAATAAATATTAATAAAAATTATAATATTTTAAGGTTTAATTAGGTAAGGCTAATTTATTATTATTATAATTATATATTTTTAATAATTGGCGGTATTGGTATTATGGATAGGGAAAGCTTTTTTAATATTTTGCTTAATATTACCTTATTAAAAGATTCTTAAACGGAGGAGGGTTTTTTAAGGGTGACCGTTTCTCGGAGATTCCTAATGGCCCTAATGGCCGTATTAAGGCCTTTTTTATCGGTGGCCCATTAAAAAGGCCAGCATTCTTTTTCGGGCTAAAGGTTTATAATTATTTATTATATAAAGGCGAGGTCTTTTATATCGAGGACCGGCCGAACAAATTTATGGAACTCGAGGAGGTATCTTACTCTTTTTTCTTAAGCTTTGGTGGCTGGTATAAGGGCAGTTGGAAGGTTTTTAATCGATGTCGATTTTAATAAAAGGGAAAGTAAAGGGTTAAAGCAGAATAATATAGGGGAAAAAAAAAAAGGGTCCGTCGTTAAACCAAGTAAATGCTACCAATTTATTATGGTAGCTGTGGGAACAGGGCATTAATGGCCCAGGAATAGGTTTATGGCTAAAGCCTTATGTGGTGATTTCATTAATAATAATAATCATGGCTAATGGTGGCTGACCTGTAGGTCCTACGCTAAATATGTGTGTGCGGGCGCATACGCCCTGGGGTGTGCTTAGGCACGGACGTGCCTGCTGACAAATGTATGGCCTGTGGCTACACACAGGTAGTGAAGTTCAATGAGCTGGCCTGAATGGCCGGACCGTGACACATCCAGGAAACCATAATTATTTGCACGTGAGAGACTATAAGAACTTCAGAGGTAAGTAGTGCATCTGCGTGAGCCTCTCCAACTAGTATTAATCATCTTCAACGACAATATGAGGTAAGGAAACCAACCCACCCGGGAACCATATCAATTTACATCGGAGAAAGGGCAATAGGGATAAATAAACGTTACGAACTACATACATGGCAACTCGCCATTTTTAGAAAAAAAGGATTCAAGATTTGAGGACACCTCCCGTTCAAGAGCCTTTCATCTTTCATTCCAGTGCCAGTTAGGGAACCTGAGGATGATATCTCTAAAAGCAGTACTCTAAAGAATTGACAAGGGTGAAAAGCAAACGCCTTCTAATATGTATCCCAGATGGAGGCAATACTCCATGATAACAAGTATAGCATGGATATACAGCCTATTACCCAACCCAATCCAATTACGGCAACCATTTGTTGTGCCTGGACGGCTATGGTCGATGCAAGTTTACTACCAGCTCCTGTCCAATAAGCACAGCTCCCAGCCCCCTTAACTCCCACCCGTACATGTACTTATGTAACTGTGCACAGCGCTTAGTAGCAAATGGCGATCAATGGTGCAACTCAGCACCCATCGGCATATTTAGCCGTGGTTGATAGCCAATTAAACTAGCACTCCTCCTCATCCAGAGGTTCAACTCTCACTAGAATCTCCTCAAGTAGGCCCTCGAGAAATGTACCAACATCTTTACCCATTCCCACAGGTTCCGCTTTATCATAGTGATCTATCTCCTTACACACGTGAGCAAGCTTATACACCAGTTTGCGCACCTTTTCGTGTGATGCCTCTGCTCGTTGCTGCTTGACAGTGGCGGGTTGTTCTGGGTTTATCCCGTATCCAGCTCGGTGCTGTGCCGTCCATTGTTGCAGCCGGATTTGCCTCCGCTTTAGCGCTTCTTCCAGTGCAGGGAATATTACGTCGTTCAAGGCATCTAGCTCGCCATTAGGGTTGGGAATAGGCGTCGGGAATGACATTGGCTGCTGCGTCATAGAGTGATCAGCGGGTTGAGGCATATTTCTGTTAATATTGTTATTTGCGTGCGATGGGTGTGGCAGGGGGTGTGGCAGGGGGTGCGGCATATATTGTTGACTGCTCTGGCACGATCCTCGAGTCGGAAGTGGATGTTGTTGGGAGGATGGACTACGCTGGCCTGAGGGCGAACCACGATATGGCGGTATGTCTGGAATCCTCATCTGGGGCTTCATCGACATCTGTTGCTGAGACGGATGCGGCAGAGATGGGGCTTGGGACATTCTGGTGGGAGAGTTTTGCTGGATTTCCGGTGCGATGCGCATCAAGCCCATGTCCCGCTGGAGTTGATCCTGCAAAACTCTGTCGTAATCGGCAGAGGCATGTGGTGGTGGCAGAGGCGGCATTGGCTTATGGTGCGACGGGGCACGAGGAGTGTCAAGTCCCCTCTGGGGAGATGGAAGCAGGGGTGCCTTCGCTGGGCTGCTCGGGGCCCCGGGAAGGGGCTTTCGTTGCGGACTACTCTGCCGGCTGCGATTAGTCCCATCTATGGGGCTCTGTGTTGCCGGCTTCAACGTGTCGGATGTAGCACCAGTGTTGATGCTGAACGAAGGCTTAGTGGGCGATCCAGCTCGGGCATTTGCTGCACTTTCACCCATTGCATTCAGGCCCTGTGGTCTCGGCGCACCTGGGTGGTGTGGGTTGCTGATTACGCCGCCCCGGTCTCCCACCAAACGCACAGTACCAAAATCCCACATGTCTTCGGTGTCTAGCTCAGCCTGGGCGTTCGCTGCCATTTCATTGTGGTGCTGGTGATCGTCCATATAGTCGTCATGGTCATCCGTTTTGTGGGTCGCTGCCCACCGGCTATACCTCTCGATCAGCTCCGTTAGATAGTTTGTTCGCTTCGCCCGCCTAATAAAAGGGTGTTTAAGCAAATCTCTTGCAGTCGGCCTCTCCTTCGGGTCGCGCTGCAGACAGACTTCAATAAAGTCCTTGAAAGCCTTGGTGAAATTGCCATCCAGACGAGGGGGTGGGTTCTTTGGAATCAAAAACAGAACTTTCATGGGGTGGATATCGGCGTATGGAGGTTCTCCCTTCGCAAGCTCGAGAGCCGTGATGCCAAGAGACCATATATCGGCCTTGTGGTCATATCCCGACTGCTTGATGACCTCGGGAGCCATCCAGAAAGGGGTTCCAACAAAGGTATTCTTCTTTGTCATGGTTGCCGACAGTTGACCAGATACACCGAAATCAGCGAGCTTCACCTGTCCATTGGCGCTAAGGAGGACGTTTGCTGCCTTGATATCTCGGTGTAGCTTCTTGTCGGAATGGAGGTAGTCGAGGCCCTGAAGCAGCTCCTTGATTATGATGGCAATGTAGTCCTCGCCTATGAAGCCTGGCTTCATCAGGTCTGCGCAGCTACCGCCGGCGCAGAACTCCATGACAATCCAGAGCTCAGCGCCCTTGGCATACGATCCGTAGTACTTTGTGACATACTGAGACTGCAGTTCCGAAAGGATTGCGATTTCCTGTATGATGTCTTCGACCTCGTCTTCGGCACTCTCGATGTCTATAACCTTTATTGCAACTGCTTGGCCGGACCGCTTGTCGACGCCTTTGTACACCTTGCCAAAACTTCCTCCGCCTACAACAGGGTTAGCCTCGGCACCCAGCCGCTCTCGGGTAGGCCATACGCACCAATGCAGTATTCCTTGGTGTATAGGCTCTCGGGGTCGACATTTGCACCGTCGCTCTCGTCATATCCCCGGTCGTGGTCGGCCATCGAGGCTATATCAGGCTTCAGCAGCCTATATCTAGGATGGTTCGCGAAGGACTGAACGGATTCGGTTTTGGTCCAAGGGGGTGCACCAGGCCGGCAAGAGTTGGAAGCTTGGTGGGATGGAGTCAAATTCGGCGGGCGAGATATTGAGGAATGGCAGCTCGTCTGGTCGGGGTGGGGGAAGGAAAGAGCGGAGAGGAGAGAAATTGGGTGGACGATGCGGTGGAACGGCCAAAACGTCTGGCTATGGTGGTGCTTGGGCCCAATGGCGGATCGCGGCGAGGGCACTGGGGAATCCTGGGGTTTGGAATGCGGCGCCTGAACACCAAACTAGCCGTACCTACTTTGTGTTCGTAGCTGGCGTTGCGGGAGGCAGAGAATGGATGTCTGCAAGGGATGATGTTACGGAAATGGTGAAATCATGAAAGCTGCAAAGACCAAAAAAGAAGAAGAAGAAGAAAGACATGCGGTGGCCGTGATATTGGGGACTAAAAAACAAGACATTAACCTAGCAGTACAGTGAGAAGACGGGGTGGGAATGGGTGTAAGGTAAGCTTGTGAAAGAGGAGGGATGTCGAAGAAGAAGCGGCCGCGGGAATCCAAAATGCAGACTGCAGTGCCGCCCAGGAAATCAATCTTGGCGGGGAGTCCTGCCATAGCCGCTTCCAATTGGGCGGGGATTGTTGTGTTGATACTGCTGCTGCTGTGGGGCAGCGGAGCGTCGATGGGGGGCAACACCCGTCCGCCTTCCGCTCAGGGTGGGAGGGACTAGGCGTGACGTGACTTTCACTTCAAGAAACCACCACTCCCTATAAACGACGGGTAAGATGACTTAGAAGCTTAATAGCAAATTCACCAAAAGGAGTTTTCAATCTCAAACGGTCGGAAAAGTTCTCGCGGGTCGGGCAATGGCTGTTGCCAGCTGGTATCTTTCCTAGTCTTTATCTGTATTCTCCTGTCCTACAGGTGCTTTATGCTGTGGTGGTGCTGCGCCGTTGACCGACGGACTCCGGACTCAAACTTCGACGGCGCAACACTACAAACACGTACTCGGGGTCAGAAGGTACAAGTCTTCTCACAAATCTAGTCACGGTGCCGCCATTAAATCCAGTGTTCGTAAGACCGCGCTGGGGTTGTCTCACGCGACATGACGAGAAGGTTTGGCTACGTCGGCGTGGTGCCGTGTCCGATTGGCTACGAGCCCTTCTCAGCCAGAATACGGAAATACCTGTCTGAGAACCATTAGAGTCAGCCGCAGCCAATACCTACGAGACTAACCACAAAGTCGTTCTAATCCCATGCTTTCCATTCAATGCAAAGCAAAGCGCAATGATAGGATACAATAGTTCGACTGTAATTTATTGTTACATTCCCCTTCTTTCGGCTATTCATGTTCCCGTAAGACTACAACATAGGTACACGCAGTATCCCGAGGTAGGTATCTAGGTCTGGAAAAGTCCAAAATCCCCTTCCACAAGTTCTTTCAGCCATGTTTGCATCCACTGCCAGCTTAGGTAAATCTATCCTCCCTTGGGTGCGTCCTGTCCCAAAGCAAATTGTCGTCTGAGGCTGTCGAGTGCGAGTGTGCTGCTCTCGGAGGCACTTGCATGCCGTGGTTCTGCCGTCCCATGATCACAGTTCCTGACGAAAAGAGGCTCTCGGGCGGTGTATACGGAGGTGGAAGGCCGTTGCGGCCGGGGTGGGAAGGTGGTGGTGGTTGCTGGGCTCTCGGAGGTGGTTGTGGTGCTTGCTGCATGTTGACGGGGGGCGAGCTGTATTGCAGACGGTATGGAAGCGGTGGGCCAGAGGCCATCTGCCTCGCCATTTTGTGTCGACGACGAGACCAGAAGCAGCAAGTCTTGAACCAGCGATAGAACAAGACCGTGAGGACGGCAAGGACCAGAAACCCGATCACAGCCGTGGGGATGATATCGACGCATCCGTATTTACCACACTACTGGCTCGACCTAGGCCGCTCCCATCTTCGATTAGCTGGGGCGACTAGATGCAAGGGGGTGTGCATTGAGATGCAGGAAGTGTATTTCCAAAAAGGTAGTTCAATGAATGATACTGTTATTTTGAGATGAGGCGGGCGACGGTAGGTTTGTTTGCTTGGGAGATGCTTGAGCATAGAGTGTCGGATGGGTTGCAATGATGGATGTTGTGAAGGCTAGAGATGGCCAGCATTAGGAGCCAAGAGAAGTGGGCGTGCTCCGGATGTCCCACGAAAGGGGCACGCATGCCTATCTCAGAGGAGCATTCCCTCCTCTCGATTTTTGGCAACGGCCTTTGAGGCAAGGGCTATTTGAGATACACTTCCTGTCTCGAGAGTTGATGCTAGCAGAGGCCTAGACAGCGCCAGCTTTTTCTGCAACCGCTTTTCCTCCTCCACTTCGAAGCAGGGGGTAGCTCTCAAGCCCCAAAGCCATTTTGCGGAAGGTGCTAGGGAAGGCTATTGGGAGCTTGGAAAGAACTTCCGCGACGGAAATTTAGAGAGGAATCATAGAAGCATCAAATTCTTTTTGCGTCGTCAAATCCTTTGCACTACTCTATCAGAGTCCTTCCATGGTGCTTGAGTATGGGTGAGATGTTATATTTATACTCTTCCTGGCATAATTCATGCTGGGCTAGGAATATATGTATATCCTCCAACCGGTCCATAAACTCTACTCCTGGCAATTTCGGACTCATTTCGTCACCAGCAACCTTGCCAACGACCAATGATCAAAATACGATATACGCAACATACAAACTGCCCTTTATCGTACCGAAACCCTTACCTCCCAGCCATAGAACGCTTTACTCTACTTCTCTTCGCCTTCGTCATCCTACTCGGGGGCATGGCACACAGCTTCAACGTTGGTTCCCACAGGGTCAAGTATGAAAGCCCCGTAGTAGTTAGGATGGTACTGAGGGCGGGGGCCTGGAGGTCCATTGCACTTCCCGCCCGCAGCGACGGCAGCAGAGTGGAAAGAGTCGACCATGGCACGATCTACAGTGTTCATTAGTCGACGGTTCAGCGTATTCTGTGAATATATCTCAGAGTATATGGGCGAAGGGTAGACATACTGGGTACGGCGAAAGCTGTGTGTACACTGGTACCGATAGTTTGGCCCTCCTGCTGGGCAAGGATCCACCAGTCGGGCTTCTTGTCGGCGCCGAGTCCAACAGCCATGCCTCCGGGACCGTCCTCGATGATTTTCTTGTAGCCGAGCGGCTGGAGGGCGGCTAGGTAGAATGCTACGGCATCCTTGTGCTTGTCGGCGGGGACAATGAGGCCAGTGTGGTCGATAGGCATATTGAATATGTATGGCTTGTGAGAGTAAGGGGAGTTGTATGTAGTTAGAATTGTAGGCAAGAGATTACTATCTAGAGTGTAGAAGGCGGTAATGATTGTTGTTAAATACTGAAAACAGACACCCACGGAAAGGGGAGCAGGCTTGCTTTATACCCACAAACCTCCTCCCATGCTTCGTTGTATAGGAACGGTCCCGGAGTCTGTCTCATATATGGACAGCTGAGGTACGTCTATACAGGCGGGGTTTCCGGAGAAAGACACAAACAAAGTGGCCCAAAGCATCCAATGAATTTCGGCCACGGAGGCTCAGTGATCCAGATGGATGGCCTCATACCCATTTGATTTGTGAGCATTGCAAAGTTCTAGCTGCCGAGTTTGAATCCCGCAAAACTGTATGCGCACCACTACCGCATCTTTGTAACGCGTACCGAAGCTCTGCTGCAGGGATACATGTCGCGAGCTCCTCACGATATCACGGGGATGCACCCTGCTGGAGTGAAAAAGTGGTGCTCCCTGGGAACGATGTTTATTGATGGTGTTGTAGCTGTCTGCTTCTTCCTTTGCCAGATGGTAGAAATGCTGCCCTTTTATGACCTAGTGTGTACTATACAAATTCCAAACCACAGGGTTGTTGGGGGGAGGGGGGAGGGGGGAGGTAGCAATGGAACCAACCCGTTGGTCCTTCTCAAAGAACCCTATTGTTCCGTATTTCCTTTTGTGCTATACCATGCCACACAAAATAAACCAAACTTCCACTGTGGGCAAAAGTCGTGATCCAGGGTTATAAAAGAGGGGGGGAAATGCCACCAGACGCCAGAAAAAAGGCTCATTGCCTTTCAGAACGGCAAGAGAAATACAGCCAACTGCTAACAACTTAAACAGTGGCAAGAAACACAATACGGCGATCACTATCAACTCATGGATAGGAGGCAAGAATATGGCACGTACCAGGTACGGCAGGGCGGCATCCGCAAAAATAATTGATTGGGTTTGTGTGGGCACGGTAAAAGTAAGTGATAAAAAGGGTTTAGGCTTGAAGAATCAAAGAGAGAATCATGACCGAAGAAACATAAGTGGGTCTATGTGCCGCCATGATTTATTGGAGTGGATTGAAATGGATACTCGCTGGAAACGATGTTTATTGATAATGTTGTAGTTCTCTGTTTCTTCCTTCTCCAGATGGCAGAAGTGCTGCCCTTTCATGACCTATTCTGTATTTCATAATTTCCAGGCCACAACCTGCGTCAGCTGATGCCCGGAAAGCGGGGCGGAAGCTGGGGTTTGAGGCTGCATGCGCCCGGTGGAGGCAGCTCTTTTCTTTTTTGGGAGCTTTGCAGCGGTATGCCCCTCTAAGTGGATTGCTGCCTGGTTTTTCGGGGGTACCCAATCACAATCCAGGAAGCTATACCTAATTTGCATTAGAATTGTAGATGATTCATGCCCATGGCGATAGAATCAATTGCTCCTATCAAGACTATCACCATCAAGTACTGGCTTCTCTCGAGCCCAGACCAGAAAGTACAAAGTGCATAGGAAACGTGCAAACATGGGCTGGTTGGCGTGCATATCTACCTGGCCCTACCCAGTTACTACACACACATACGGATATTAATTTCGAGAGACACAGGCCCGCAGCTTCTCAATGTCCGAGTCGTTTACCTTGCAGCATCCTCCGGCTATTATACGCCTCCATGGTGCTCGGTCTCCCGTCTCCTTTATCACTGCCAGGAGCTGCTGTTCCCAGGGCACCTACAGCAGAGTGGTCAGTCTCGGACTTCGGTCTTCTTTGGGATTCGAGCTACGAATCATCTCTATTGTGAAGCAAGGATTCAACGTACGTCGGGTGGATTCTCCGGCATCTTCCACGTTTGTGCGACAGCGTCGTACCAACCGCCGTTGGTACCGTCTGGATACAAGACAAGACTCGGCCACTCTCTTGCCTCCCCATTCTCAATCATCTGAGCGATAGCCTGCTCGTATGATCTCACAATTGATGGTATGTCTTGTATCTTCGTACAGTTTACTCCCACCCCCCACGGAACTTCACTTCCCTGCTCCGGTCGTAGCATGGCTCGAACAGCATCATCGGGCGTCGTTCCATCCGGCATGGCTTTTCCGTTAGGGTAGAGAACACTGATCCAGAACTTCTTCCCAATGCCCAATTTTCTAACGGCTCGAATCTCGTCTGTGCGGGGAAGGGTCTCTAGGGCTACGATGTCAACCCGCTGGGTGAGGTCTTGGGGTGATCGAAAGAGATCAAAGCGCTCTTTGTGCCAACGAAGAAGCTTCTCCTCATTGTCGTGGTCTTCGTCATATATCCCGCTATACTCCGTACTAGGAACCATGGTTGCGCCATAGGGGCCAATGGAGAGTGCCAGCTGCCCATCATCATTCTTCGCACCTCCGCCAATTTCTATCGCCTTCTGTAGATATTTCGGTATTTTGTCTCGCGGTAGTCCATCCGGATGCTCTGGTGTTTTGGTCCGGGAGAAGCCTTCGACAGAGACTTGATATGTGGCTGAGAGTAAGATATCTGCGCCTGCTTGGGCAAACGCGGACTGGCAAGAAGAAAGCGTGGCAGGGTCCGATATGAGAAGATGAGAAGACCAAAGAGGCGATGTTGCTGAAGAGAACTTAGCTTGGTACTTCTCTTCTAGAGTTGTTCCCAGTCCCCCATCGAGCACGAGAATTGGACCAGTCATCGTAGGCATCAAGCAATAGAGAATGTAGCATGGAAATCAAATGTAGACTTGAGTTGTGGAACCTTTATTTTATTTATTTTATAAAACTCTGCGAACGGACATCATAGACATCCATTCGGAAATCATCGGCTTTGTTCTTCGACACACTGTTTCCCGAAGCTAACCGTCACTCAGCCTATGCCCCGTCGTTTTCGTATAGAAGTAATATATTCGCAGCTCACAAACATCCATCACAGCCCTTAATTCGTAGCAGTCGTAAGCAGAAGAAAAGAACTGTAAGTGGAAATAGGAGCTTCTGTTTGCGCCAGGTCATAAGCTAGAGTTTGGATTTGTTCCATAGCCAAGGAGGGAGATGTTTTTCTCTCCACAATGACAAGCATCCATTGTTGCTGATTTCCCTGTCTTGAGAACATGGCACTGTGATTTATAGCAAGTTATAGCCCCAGTAGAACTACAGAGTAGTATACAAAGGAGAGGCTCAGGGTCCCGCAACTTCAGACCAGGGATACACCGATCCTCAAATGCCTCCGTAAGCGGTGACTGGACAAGGTGTATACGAACCTCTGGAAGGGTGTATCCGAATGGACATCAACATGTTGGCGACGGTTCGACGGTATGATTATCCAACTGCTGGAGGGTTCTTTATATCTGATATACTACATTCTGCTCAATTATTTTTATCCACAATTAGAAACATTAAATGCTGTCTACCCACTCAGTGTCCTTGGTCCGAATGTATGATATAGAGACATAGGTTTGAGGAAATACCAATGAAGACCTTTGATGATGGCAAAGGGCCGCTCTCCTAGCAATCCAATCTCCAGGACCTCTTGCCTTAGCGCAGAGTTTTCTCAAGGTGTATGCGTGTTGCGAGTAAACCATGGTTTCTTGTGATGACTGATTATAACAATGTGTTCATATTCAAAAGAGTTGCAAAGATCTTTCGATGTAACAACTGCCAGTTTGGTTGGAAAATTACTGCCTCTGCTCCGTTGTGATATTATCATGCAGAGGTCCAAAAAATACATTCCTCCAGCGCACTTGGATGGAAAGTAATATGTTCTCGGGTAACAAAATAGAAGGAAAGAACAAGACTTTGAACCATTGGTCGTTGGAAACTCAAGCTTTTAAATAGTGTAGAGGAAATCTGGCCGCTTGTCTCCCAGAAGCCTTATCTCCTCCGGAGATTTGTCTTCAACCCAATGGTCTCTATCGCCACGTTGTCGACGCTTGTTCTCATTCGCCAAGCAGAGTGTCTGGATGATGCTTGCAAAGAAGAGGAGACAGAGGAACGAAAGGCACGCAATGTGCCCAGTCCTGAAGTCCCCAGAATACACATTGGAGCTTGCGACACCGTTCATGTTACCCCAGCCGACCACGAAGCCAAGGACAATTCCTCTCTTATACACTCCTTCGATATTGTTGGCCGTCCAGGACACGGTGTTGGGGACACAGGGGTATATGCCGATGGCCGCCAGAAACGTCCCAGTGTACCTGGCTCTCACGTCATCGGTGACTAGAAAGAGGATGAAGCCCACAATGGCGATGGCACTGCACACAATGTTCAAAATACCCCGGCTGCGGTATTTGTCGGCAATCCAACCGACCAGAACAGTGGCAATGGCCCCAGCAACATATGGAGGAACGGTCATCAGTTGGGACACGAAAACAGTCCCCTCTTCCTCGTTCGAACGGAATCCCAGCTCATCAATGATGGAAGGCAGAAAAATGGCAAATGCATATAGGGGCATGTCAACACTGGGAAGTCGGTTAGCTGAATGCTACCCACGAGCATTATAAGAGAGCTGCCCAGGCAGTGCTATGGCCCGAGGAGTACTCACCCTCCAAATATTACCATCCCTAGCCACATTTTCCAGTCTTTGAGTGACTGCCAGAGGTATTCCCACTTAAACTCCTCATGGTGGGCGCTGTGCTGCTTGTCAACCGTGAGACGGCGGAGAACGCGGGCTTTATCATCGTGCGACAGGAATTTTGAGTCTACCGGAAAGTCCTGTATCATCCAGAAGGAGATGACACCAAAGACGATAGTGAGGAGACCCTCTAGGACGAAAATCCACGACCATCCGGCCAGGTTGCCCAATCCGTCCATTCGACTAATCGCCGCAGCTAGACAGCCACCAAAGGAGCCGGCAATGGCGGCAGCGGAGAAGAAAATGGCCTGTTCTGGTCAGTCACATTGGAAGTAGCATGTTGAAATACCGGCATCGTGGACCATACCATGCGTATACCAAGCTCCGATCTCAAGTACCAGCACGAGAAGTAGTAGGTAACGCCCGGAAACAGGCCTGCCTCGGTAACCCCTAGAAGGAAGCGAGTTACCATCAGGCTAGCCCAGCTCTTCACGAACCCCATTGACGTCAGAGAGACGCCCCATAGAATCATGATGATGGGAATGAAGACAGAGGGGCGGAATTTCTTGAGTAGGACATTCGTGAGTGGCTCGCAGATAGCGTACGACGCGAAGAAGATTGTGAGAGACGCATTGAACTTTGTGGCGTCGAGATCCAGGTCCTCCTCAAGCCCAGAAATTTTAGCGTTGCCGATGTTGGTTCTGTCGAGGAAAGACAGAAGGTAGAGCCAGCACAGCCATGGAATAAGCTTCCAGTCAAGCTTTCTGACAAGCTTTCGGTCCTGGAGGGTGCATGGTCAGTCGGTGGCATCCACAAAAGGGGAAAGCGGCTGGGGAAGCGTACTGCTTCCGCCCTTTCTTCGGGGCTGAGCCCCGCATCGGGATCAGGGAAATCAGAAGGCAATCCTGCCACAGAGCCAGTCTCGAGGTCCTGTGTTATCTTTTCTTTGGACGGCGAGTTGGTGGGTGACAGGGTTTCCATATCGGCCGTCATTTTGACTGATATCGGAGACGGGACGCGGGACGCGGGAGGCAGAACCTCGAGGCCGAGCCGGCGACGGGGTACGAGAAGAATGTGCGAGTGAGTCGATAGGTAGGAGGGGAAATGGAATAGGGGCCGATCTATGGTATGGCTAGCATCGAAAAAGTAAAGGACTTGGCCGTGCACATCGCGGACGCGTGTGTGTGTGTGTGTGTGCGTGTGTGTGTGTTTGGAAGAGGGGGAAGCGACAGATTTGTGCGTTTATATATACACCGTAGATGGCAAAAGAAGGATCGCGGGGAATAGTGCGAAAGTGGCGACATCCATGGATATGACTTGCAGAAAGCAGTGGCTGTTGATGGGTGCCATCCCGGTGATCTATCCTCGAAGTGGCATCCGCAAGGTGGGTAGGGTGTCAATCAACGTCACGTATCAACGCCAGGAAGGAAACTGCCGTTAATGGATCGTATCTCGATGTGACGTACTGGTATGCAGTGCTTCTTATCCGGGTGTGGGTGTTGCATCAAGCTGTGTGCTGCGGGGAAGACATAAAATTTGTACTGCAGAAGGGACTGTGAAGGCCAACGGGATCCCATACTTGGATCTTATAGTTGTAGGAGCGATCGGGTTATGAATAACATTTAATTAATGCAACTGTGGCCGTGCATGCGATCGAACCCTTTCGAGCTCAACCCTTGACTCCGGTTGGATTTTGCCAAGGCATATGTACTTCCACCTTTATAGACACTTTAGTGGAAGAATGAATCTTTGCTTATGCAGGTGAGCCAACGTTGGCCACAGACATCTATACTAAATAGCGTTCGAATACATCTTGGGATTTTATGGTTATAGACGATGGCTGCGTCGTGGCCAATGGCATCGGCTCTGGTGAGGAAAACTAGTGACCAGAACCTGACATGAGAATTTGACTTCCCTGACACAGCACGAAGTGGCCAGGCTGTGCCCAGTCTGATTCAGTTTGAAAGTATGAAGTAAGGGTTATGTATGTATATTCAGTTGTGTGGCAGTAGTAGCCGGAGGCTAGCTCGGTTCTGCACCGTGATGGGTATTTACTATGTATGTATTTCATGTTTGCCACAAATATGCCACAAATATAGAATCTCTCGAACGCCTCTCCGGCAAGCTACTGGAAATGCGCAGTCAGTTAAAAGATACCAGGTGAGACTCTTTGCTGCGCACCACACAATGTACGTGGCATATGTATACGACTGCTTGGTAATATAACATAGCGGTGGCAGTGTACTTCATGCTGGGCCAGAAGAACGGTGCGTCTCAGGTAGCCTGATCCGGAAGACTGCATCTTCGGCCTTGCATTCATTACCGTATGCTGATAGCCACGTGGGACTGTTATATCATTATCGAGCCCTGAGATTTTCCGACCTACGAATCCATGCTCCAAAGTTCGGCTGAATATAGCTAAGGAACCACAAATTTTAGAAGCCAGCCCAGTCATACTAGGGCATCCACGGTTGAATTGAAGATAAATAGGCTCATCAGCATATCCTGACGGCCGGATTTCCACATGTCTCGGGTGAGTGTATCTTGGCCAGCGAAGGGATAATGTTGGGGGGTTATGTTCATTGTTCGCTGTCGGCTAGCAACACTTGCTGTACGAAGGAGTGGCACCCACATACCCCAACCCAATTTCTCCAGCTTCGTGTATCTCGCGAACGACCTTCAGCGAAGTGCTCTCTTGGGCATACAAGCTCGGCATAACTCGTGGATGGCCGTGCCATGTGGGATATGTTAATCGGGATGATGCATGAAACTATTGGTCTGTAGGCCTGCGCCGAAACCCAAGAACCCGACCTGCACCATCCCCATGGCCTGGATCCAGATTGAGCACGTACCCCCGAATCCATTTCAAGAAAGACGGTATGAGGTACCGGGTAGACACACGGCAGCCCCCCCCAAGGTTTCGAATACAGGTGATACGCATGGCAAGCCACATGCATGGAATCAGCGCGGAAAATCAATGGAAGACTTGCGAGAGAAATGTCTTGCGAAGCACCAACAGCTGTGCAACGGCATATACCCATGCGGGTAAGGAGAGTAGCAGAAACGGTCTTACGCAGGTCAACGCTGCCTACCTGTTGGTTTTGCTCGTCCCATGTCTCCAATATCCGGAAGGGTTCAATCGTTGTAATTTGGGGTGTGATGGAGAGCAGCCGCTGCCAGCTGCAAGCTGAGCACAATCTTGGCTGCATAATTTTGTAAGGTCTCGGGGGAATATCGGCAACGGCTCCAACCCGCTCTACAGATCCAGCCGTATTTGGTAAAAGCAATCAGCCTCGCTGACTTCATCCAGATGAGACGACGGCGTGCCCACGGTGGCAAAGAGGGGAAATCACACACCGCCGCAGCGCGCCTTCTCCTTCTCTCTCCATTCAGGGGTCCTTGTCTGCCAAGGTTTCGGCATCGCGGAGTGAAGCTCTCGTTTCTTGTTTCGACGTCGTTGACATTCTTCTGCAAACGCAACTATAGCTCGGCGCGCCCTCGATTTCCCACCGGAATGACCAAAACCGTGTGCATTGTTGGTGGGCCTCACTGCTCCTGAAATGGGCTTCAGACAAAGTTGTGCTAAGGTGTGCTGTTGGTGTAGGTGCGGGGCCCTCGGGTCTGGTCGCAGCGAAAACACTCCTCCATGACACGCCAAAGGACTCTTTCAAGGTCACCATATTCGAAGAACAGTCACGGATTGGAGGTCTTTGGCCCAAGGACCCTGGCGATGGGGATGGATTGGTTCATCCGGAAATGGTTGCCAACCAGAGCCGACACACGATGCAGTACAGCGATATGCCCTGGCATGAGGACACTCCGCAGTTTCCTCTAGCGTGGATGGTTGGACAGTATCTAGAGGGATATGCGGAGAAATATCCCGGGTTCGACCTGCTTCTGGGCACCAAAATTGTCGAGGCTGATATGACTCCGGAATCAACATGGACCATCCAGACGGTCTGTGATGGACAGAAGGAGGAAACCACATGGTCATTTGACTATCTGCTGGTCGCATCTGGCTTCTTCGGAGACCCCAAGATGCCTTCATTCATCCCGAAAGCCCCATCCATCCCCATAATCCACAGCTCAAGGTACCGCAGTCTCGAGAATCTGCTGGGCAGTGGTGCTGGGAGAAAGGGCAAAATTCTCATCGTTGGAGGCCAGATGTCAGGAGTCGAGATTGCGGCTACTATTGCCTCTCACCACTCTTCTGCGTTGCATTCCCCAACATCTCCGGGAGTCGACAATGCCAGCGAGCTGAGCGTGCATCACGTTGTCCAGCGGCCTATCTGGATATTCCCGCTGTTCACAACTCCAGAGGTTTGTCCAGCGTTCAAGCTTGGAGTGGCTCAAAGCTAACCGCAAAACTAATAGCCAAAATCATCACGTCCACGTTTTCTTCCAGTAGACTTGAATTCATACGACCTAAGCAAGCGGCCCAAACCCCTGACAGACACTCAAGGCCACATCACCAAGGAGGCAGCCAAGTTCGCGAACTCACTCTTCCAAGGGGCCTTAGGGACAGACCAGTCAGAATTCTCTTCATTGCTGCGAGTAGCCCCTGAATACTCTGAAGAACAGCCATGGCTTGCGATGAGCGATTCATATCTTGGTTTTGTTCGAGCGGGAAATATCACTGTATCTCACGGTAAACTGGAAGCGGTGGAAGGAAGTATTGTCACACTGAGCAACGACGAAAAGCTGGACGACATTGCAGCCATAGTGCTTGCCACAGGATTCGAAGCCACGAACAGCATCAACTTCCTGCCTGCCAATGTCCTTGAGGGACTGTCCTTCGCTTCCGACCATCCGGAACACCCTGTTGCCTTAGCCTTCCACAACACACACCATCCAAACTTTCCAACACTAGGCTTTGTTGGATTCTACAGGAGTCCGTACTGGGGTGTTATGGAAATGCAGGCTCGCTTCGTGGCAAAACTGTGGTCCGATACCATTGGCTCGCCATCTATGGCATCTGCTTTAGAGGCAGACAAGGGTTTAGAGCGAACTCTTGCGCTCCGTGACGACCCACGTTGCTCACAGTTTCCTCATGGGGACTATGCCTTCATCATGAATCAAATCGCTTCAGCTCTTGACATGCAAATATCGCCTCTTCCTAGTGGTTTGGTTGTCCCTGAAGCTGAGAAAGGAACCCCAATGGACATACTGACGCCTTCTCGCTACATACCTTCTTCTCTGCCGCCAAATCGGAAGGCCGCGAATCTAAAAAATATCACGAAAACCAACGAGACCGCACTCTCTGCGTTGAACTCCAACCGCTTCCTTGCTCAAGCTGTTTTCCGCTCGCTACTCGGGACATGGACGCTGGACCGCACCCTGAAGTCAAAACTACCAAGTCATCCGTCAGGTCGCTTCGTGGGGACAGCCAAGTTTCAACCCCGCAAGGGCACCAGGGACGGCCGCGAGGATGATCAGCATGTGTCCGGTCCGGGGGCGCTTGGTGACGAGTATCTGTATGTCGAAGAAGGAGAGTTTAGGGCAGACAATGGATTGGTCTTCCGCGCGACGAGGAAATACGTCTGGAGATATGTCGAAAAGAGGGACGAGCTGAGCGTCTGGTTTACCAGGGAGGGAAAGACAGGCAACGAAGGGAAGCGTGCCGACTATCTTTTCCACATAGTGGAGTTTGAAGGGATAGAGCCATCGGCACCCACCTCGTGTCCCTGGACTGGACCCCGGAGCGAAGGGCAACACCAGGTAGCACCTTCGACCAAACGCTCCAAGCCAACCACCACCAAGGGATGGGCGGCGAAAGCAGGTCATCTCTGCATAGATGACTTCTACGATGTCAAGTACGAGTTCCGTTTTGCGGGGGTTAATATCAAAGATTGGACCATGGAATACGACGTCAAGGGACCAAAGAAAAACTACACAATAGCTGGAGTTTATAGTCGCTGAAGATGTTGATTTATGGATTAAAAATAGATGTGCCCAAACCCAGTATGTAACAAAGTGAGTATTCACAAGCTACCCACAGCAACTACCCGCCGCCAAAAGCTTCAATAATAGCCACTCTCGTTCCCTTCCTCCTCCCATGGTAACTTCTGATATCCATCCCCAATGCCGGCCTCATCCTGCTTCAAGGTCTTCTCCTCGTCGGCGTTCGCTCCAAACCCTGCGTCATTCACCGGCGAATACTCCGTGAGGGTACCGGTCGAGCCTCCTACTAGCTTCGCGAATCGTTGAAACAAGGTCGGCTTTCTTTGGCTGTTTGCTGGGCTGCTGATAGAGAAAAGGCTGGTTGGTTCTGACTGGGTTGCGTCGTCACGAACACTTTCGGCTGATGTAGGTGCATTTGTAGATTGCTTCAGAGGAAGATAGGACAAGGAGCATCCAGAAAATGGGGCCATGGCATGTTTTCCTGGCTAAAGAACCTTCTTGATTTCGGTGCAAACGCCCCTGGGAGGAGTCTGAACAGGCGATTCGCGAACTTTCGAGGTAGGATGGCTAAGTGTGCTGCGATGAATTTTTTGGAAATTGTCGTCAAGGAGGTACGTAGCTAATCGGTCCTCGTTATAGAAAGGCATGATTTCACAGTTTCTCGGTAAGTTGGACTGGTGATGGGCGAAGTACAAGGTATTGAGAATGACATGTTTTTCAACAGCTGAAATATATATAACAGGAAGGTAAAGTTTCATGTCGTCGCGCAGCAGCGAGTCTCGATTGCGGAACTGGAATTGATGTGTCTCGCCTAGCTTAGACGAAAGCCCATCGGCTGCCCATCGGCTACCCCTAAACACCACGGACTAATTAATGCTTTATCCACAACTAATTCCTTGATACCGTGTAATGCCAACCACCCTTCGAGAAACTCGATGAGCCACTGGCCGTCCTTTTTGTCTTGTTCAATGGCGCCTTGGTTCTGGCCGTGCACAACCTAGACACCTTCCTTGGCCAGATAAACGATAAATCCGCTAGCTTCTAGATCTCGAATACTATGATACTGCTCTTTAGCGTACAGCTGAGTGACGTGAGGTCGTCTTGGATTGGAGCCTAACGTCTCTTTTTACTGAATTTGGGAGTAGGGTGGGACTAGTCACATGGTGTGCGCATATCTTACATCAAGTACTACAACTTTTTTTTCTCCCAGTCTTGCGCCGGCAGTGACTCAATCTTTTTCTTCATTGATATCATTTTTTGTAAACGGTAACAACACAACTTATCATTATTCTTCAAAATTTCCACGATAGCTCCATCAGCTTGCCCAGCTTTGCGCTGAGATACGTATTCCACATTGAAATCAAGTTGGCGATCCCAATTATCTTTCCGAAAGCCTCTGCCGCTGCCCCTCTTGCTTTTGCCACTAGGATACTGGCAGGCGTATCCACCATGGAGACCAGGATACTCAGGGTCGACAAGAGCCAGGCTCTTGGCAAATTCGAAGACAGCAGCCTAGAACGTTGGCAGATCGTGCCCGGACAGCATAACTCTATGCTCGAGGAGGCAGCATCACATCTTCGCCAAAGCGACATCCCGGTCGCATTTCCGACGGAAACTGTATACGGCCTTGGCGCAGATGCCACACGGACGGGTCCAGTGAAGGGGATATACAAGGCAAAAGGACGGCCATCAGACAACCCTCTTATTGTGCATGTGTGCGACCTGAAGATGCTCCGCAGCTTGCTTCGCCAGGCACCGGCGGTAAATGGAAACGGAAACGGAAACGGACCAGTGTCGCCAGAGACAGACCCGATACCCGAGATATACAAGTCCATCATATCTCGGTTTTGGCCTGGTCCTATCACCATGTTGTTTCGTAAGCCTGCACCGGACGAGAAGTCCAGTCGTCAGCTTGCGCCGGAAGTTACAGCAGGACTGAAGACATTTGGTGTCCGCATGCCCGACTCGGCCCTGGCACTCAGTCTCATTAAAATAGCAGACACCCCGCTGGCAGCACCGTCAGCCAACGCATCCACAAAGCCGAGCCCTACAGCCGCACAGCATGTCAAGGACGACCTTGACGGGAGGATAGAGCTCATCCTGGACGGGGGCAGCTGTCAGGTCGGCGTTGAAAGCACAGTCGTCGACGGTCTCTGCAGCCCGCCAGTGATACTACGACCAGGGGGCATAAGCATGGAGGAGCTCAAGACATGCCCTGGCTGGGAGCAGGTAGAGGCGGGATACAAGGACAAGAGCGAGGAGGGGAAAGCAGCACCAAGAGCACCAGGAATGAAGTATAAACACTATAGCCCGAAGGCAAAGGTAATTCTCTACGAACACAGTGCCGGCATCGTCGACCAACCACCGCTCTCTGACCTCGAGAAGGTAGCACATGGAGGCTCGGAATCCGACGCTGCTCCAATGCCAAACGGTAACTCTGCGCAAAAGAGAATTATCGGGATCATTCGAACCCGTCGGTGGAGGAAACTGCCATTGTCAGATACAACCTCATTGAATGGTCATGGTCAGAATGGCAACGCGGACCACCAAATAATAGAAGGTAAGGTGCCAGAGGTCTCTGCCACGGCCCTGGACATTGATTTGGGGCAGGACACTCGGTCTATTGCCCATGGGCTCTTCTCGGCTTTGCGGGAGCTGGACCAGCAGGGAGCACAAGTAATTTTCGTGGAGGGTGTTGAGGACAGCGAGGACATTGCAGCAGCAGTAATGAACAGGTTGCGCAAGGCAGCCTCCGAGATCAAGGCATAGAAGGCGTTTAGGGATAGAATATTGGGGAAACAGATGCAAAACTCATGCGCCATACCTAATTTTGTCACAGCCAGGGTATATGTCATCTCTCTCCCGCTAAGCTCATACCTAGATCTCTGCGATAATTGCGGACTCCAATACTGTGTTATGGATGTGTCGTTGTGAATTTTAGTCTATTATGCATCATCTCCCTGTCCCCGCCACCCGCATCCTTCTTACAACCCTTGCCTCAGCCATGCCGTCAACCTGTCCTTGCCTAGCTGCGCCAGGTTGTTGACACCCTGTTCGCTGAGGTCGATGCGACCGAGGTTTGTGTCTTGCGACGGTGCCTTGCTGACCCTCTGGACGATGATGGTGGGATCTGTCTCGAGTATGATTCCGTCGTCGACAATTTCGTCAATGGCGAGGGAGACAAGGTCGTAGTTCTCGATGATTGTCCTCTTGTCGACAGATTGCCTGTGTCCATAAAAGAAAGGTTAGTGAAGACCATGCCTTTCTAGCGCCACCAGTAGCATCGATAGCGGTTCCGCCAAGATGAAAGGAGGGTTCATACTTGAAAAGGAGGTGGAGCGAGTCTCTCAGCGCCAAAATGACATTATACAGCAGCACCTCATTCTCATCCACACTTCCCACGACATACATCATGACATCCGACTCGTTCTTGTAGAGCACGATCCTGTTGTCGTAGAGGATGATGTCTCCCGTCTGCTTCGCCGTCTTCTCAAAGAGGCCCTTTTCGAAGCTTTTTTGCGACTTTACATCTGGGTATGGGCTTTCGGAAGCGGTTGAATGTGCTGAGAAGAAGATTCATATGTTAGGTCTCCAAAATCAAAGATGGACGACAAGATCGCTAGCGAGTATAGTGGGCGACTTACAGCGTGGAGCATGGTGGGGTGCGGTGTAGTACTTGGCCAATATTCTTGAGCCATCGTCAGCGCCGAGCACTATGATGGCGTTGACGGCAAACAGGGACATTCCAGCAGGCATTTTGGCGGTTTTCAATGGGTGCTCGGGAGAGAGTGGTGATATTCTGTACAATCCAAGTGCTTCCTCGACAGCTATGGGTTACTGGGAATGACAATGTGGCAGGAGCGGAGAAAGAAATGGCCGATGTCCGTGTGCATGCTGCCAGCGCCGACCCCAAGCTTCTTTGCAAGCCAGGATGCTATTTCCTGCACAAGGCGCACAGACCATTCAAGTAAGAGGTACACTGTTCTTGTACCGCGTAAAGTGGGACGCGTGCCCCTCTCCCCTTTTTCGCGTTTTGCGCGTCCCTGCCATTTCACCCCACAGCCCATCCTTAAGACCCCTACTCTAGAGGATATCAAGACACAACTCAACCAATTCTCCTCGAAACCCCGCCTTGTTGTGCAATTGCCTTTTTTCTACTCCAAAGTCCATCGGAACACCTTTTTTTCATATTGCCGACCATGTCTTCCTCTGGAAGTCGTAGAGGCAACCGGTCCACTCCGAGCCGGAATGTACGCTCTTCGCAAGCCCCAAGCAGCTCAGCTGCCGCCGAGAGCCCTGCGCCGGGCTCTTCGAGGACTCCTCGGCGTCCCAGAGCTCCCCAGGCGGTTGCTGCAGCGTCAAGTCCACTGTTCTACGAATCACCCGTACCGGATGGTGTTTCTTCCCCCCTTCGACAGATGAGCAATACCCAGAGCACGAATCCCAATGGCCAATCTCCAGCATTAATGAGCGACAATGCTCCCACGCCGAGAGCCAGCGGAATGGTCGGTGGTGAGTAAGATATGATGAGCCCATGGGGACAAGGACACAGTACTAGATACCAAGAGAACAAATAGATGTCTAACTACAACTCTAGTTTCGTCTCCCATCAACTATGCCACATCCAGCCCCGGTAGGGCCCTTGGCGTGACGCCCGGTATGACGCCAGGGAACGAGCCCATGAGCGAGAGTAGTGGCATTTTTGTCTCTCAAGGATCAACTCGGAGACCGCGTTTCCAACGAGGCGACATTCATCCCGAAGTAATGGGGAGAACTCCTCGATCTAGCCGCCAGACCGTCCTCGTTGATGCCGCCGGCCGGAGAGTGCACGCGAGCTCAGACGCGATGACCTATTCGAACCTCGATCCCAATACCAGCGAAGCAAATGTGCTCGGCGGTCAAAACGACGCATATATTTGGGGAACGACCGTGTCCCTCAGTGATACAACACATCACTTCGGCGAGTTTCTCAGGAACTTCAAGAACAAATACAGGCTGTGGCAGGATGGTGTTACGGACGACGAGATGCTCCACGTACCTGGTGCGGAATCGAACCCTTATATGGAGCAAATGCAGAACATGCTTCTCCTTGGCACCACCAAGCTTTACCTCGACATTGCCGATCTCAAGGCGTATCCGGCCACACGCAAGATGTGGCACCATATCCAGATATACCCTCAGGAGGTTATCCCTATCGTCGACCAAATTGTTCACAATGTCATGGTCGACCTAGCTCGCGACGAGGACCGCGCTCAGAACGCATCTCAAAGAGCGGGCGGCAGACATCCCACAGCCGGCGTCCCCAGCTCGGAACCAGCATTCCCCGACTCTGATGCTCCCACGCCTAGTGCGACTCAGCGCGATCATCCACCAATGCCAAGCCAGGAGGAACAAGTGGCCGAGATGCAATACCTCACCCGAATCTTTGGCCTGGATCAGACAGTTAATTTGCGGGACCTGAACCCTTCTGATATGGACCACCTGGTTGCCATCAAGGGTTTGGTCATCCGTACTACGCCAGTTATACCCGACATGTCGGCTGCTTTCTTTAAATGCGCCATTTGCAATCACAGCGGAATGGTGGAAATTGATCGCGGTCGGATCCACGAACCCACGGAGTGTCCTCGCAGGGTATGTGGCTCCAAGAACTCGATGCAGATCATCCACAACCGATGTATCTTCAAAAACAAGCAGGTGATCAAGCTGCAGGAGACACCTGATGCCGTACCCGCCGGGCAAACCCCTCATTCAGTTTCTGTGTGTGCTTACGATGAGCTGGTTGACTACTGCAAGGCTGGTGACCGAGTATTGATGACCGGCACATTCAGGGTTAGCCCAGTCCGGGCCAACCCTCGCCAGAGAGCCGTCAAGGCTGTTCACAAGACGTACATCGATGTTGTGCATATCCAGAAGGTAGACAGCAAGAGGATGGGGATAGATACATCCACGCTTGAGGATCAGGAAACGGAGGATGTTCCCAATGGCATGCCCGAGACGAGGAAGCTCAGCGCCGAAGAAGAGGAGAAAATCAAGGCCACAGCTACAAGACCCGATATTTATGACCTTCTCTCGAGGTCTCTAGCCCCCTCTATCTACGAACTGGACGACGTGAAGAAGGGTGTCCTCCTCCAACTGTTTGGCGGCACAAATAAGTCTTTCGAGAAGGGTGGTAGCCCGAGGTATCGCGGAGACGTCAACGTATTGCTGTGCGGTGACCCCTCGACCGCAAAGTCCCAGCTTCTCCAGTACGTCCACAAAATTGCGCCTCGCGGCGTCTACACCAGCGGCAAGGGTTCATCTGCCGTCGGTTTGACTGCCTATGTCACGCGCGACCCCGAGACCCGCCAGCTCGTCCTCGAGTCCGGTGCTCTCGTTCTGTCCGACGGTGGCGTGTGTTGCATCGACGAGTTTGACAAGATGAACGATTCTACGCGCTCCGTTCTCCATGAAGTGATGGAGCAGCAGACCGTGTCCGTGGCCAAGGCCGGCATCATCACCACGCTGAACGCGAGGACAAGCATCCTCGCTTCTGCCAACCCCATCGGCAGTAGATACAACCCTGATCTTCCGGTTCCTCAGAACATTGATCTGCCCCCGACGCTTCTCTCGCGTTTTGATCTAGTCTATCTTATCCTCGATCGCGTGGATGAGAAGAACGACCGTCGTCTTGCCCGTCACTTGATGTCGATGTATCTGGAAGACAAGCCACATTCTGCCCAGGCCAAGGACGAGATTTTGGTATGTTTCCTCCCCTCTACTACCCCCTACTCACCTGCCGCTTTCTTTAGTTCTTTCAGCTAACGCTGCCATTTCTACTGCACAGCCTGTCGAGTTCCTCACAGCATACATCTCGTACGCGCGCTCGCACGTGCACCCGACTATCTCGCAGGCGGCGGCCGAGGAGCTCGTGGCGTGCTACGTCGAGATGCGCAAGCTCGGGCAGGACGTTCGCGCGGCGGAGAAGCGCATCACGGCCACGACGAGGCAGCTCGAGTCGATGATTCGTCTCTCGGAGGCGCACGCCAAGATGAGGCTCGCGGAGGAGGTGACGAGAGACGACGTCCGGGAGGCGAACAGATTGATACAAAGTGCCCTCAAGACCGCGGCGACGGATTCCCAGGGTAGGATCGACATGTCCCTCCTCACCGAGGGCACGAGCGCCGCCGACAGGAAGAGAAAGGGAGAAGTCAAAGAGGCGGTGCTGCATCTGCTGGACGAGATGACGGCGAGTGGGCAGAGTGTCAGGTTCAGCGACGTCGCGAGGAGGCTGGCCGAGGGTGCGAGCGCCCAGGTCGAGTCGGCGGATTTTGCGGAGGCGATGAGGGCGCTTGAGATGGAGGGGTTGGCCCTGGTCACCGGGGAAGGAGCAAGAAAGAGCGTCAGGAGGGTTAATAACGTGTAGATGAGCCCCGTTTTTAGGGGCAAATTTATGGTGCGCATATGAGGCGTCGTCGTGATGACGCTAGCTGCCGGATCTGTGCTATTATTTTATGTCTCTACGGTCGAGATGTCGAGATTCTTGCTTTGGCTTCTGCACTAGCTGTGTTTTCTCCCTTCTTGGCATGTTGTACACACAATGTTATGCCAAAGGAGAGCTGGATAGAGACGTGGATGGTTTATATGTACGCATGGTGTACGCGCGCGGCCACGAGGCAACATGATCTGTCCTGTATGTAGCATTTCATTCTTTCCGTCATGATCCAATCTAGTTGGTGTCCCTCCATGTCATGTTGGGAGGGACACCGCGGTCGGGAGAGGCGTCCTAAAGGCGTGACACTGCCAAACCAACCCAAAGCTATATCTACCTAACCTAAGCCTACATGCGTCCACCCATCCATGGTCCGTACAAATACATGATTAAATAATAAAAACGAGGGAATCCCGGTGTTAGGTGGAGTGCCCTATGATAGGGAAGGGGGTATCGTATCAACCTTCCTCCTTCTTCCTCCTCGTCTATTCCATTGCTTTTGGGTGCCCCTCTAATAAGAAACAAAAGTGTGTGTGTTTGTGTGTGTGTGTCCCGGCCCAGACCTGGTTGACAGTACCCCAGGTCCCTATATACGCCCCCACGTGTAAAGCAAAAATCATAAACCAGTCCCACCCTAGCCCTAGATGATAGTAGATAGGTCCGTAGCCACCCATGAGTAAGAATCTCATGGTGCGGCGGCCAGGGAAGAATGAATGAGAATAAATAAAATGTATGCCAGACCCATCCCGCCCACTAGATGCTTCATATCCGCCAGCCAGATTCCAGGAAAAAGGAGCGCAAATTTGAGAAGAGCCC
Source organism: Zalerion maritima (assembly GCA_022664585.2). NCBI lineage: Eukaryota > Fungi > Ascomycota > Sordariomycetes > Lulworthiales > Lulworthiaceae > Zalerion > Zalerion maritima. The sequence continues at coordinate 16,333 of JAKWBI020000194.1, read as the reverse complement.
CCCGTCCGTACCAGGATTATGTTTGCAACCCAACCATCGCATATCCTACACACCACGCCAAGTAAAGAATACGAAGCTCACGTCAAAGTAAGGGAACATTCGTCATCCCTTAATAACTCAGTCCCAGGCCCGTAGCCGTAGTCTCAGGGATAGTGTTAGGTGTCGACAACGTACTTCCCGAGAAAGAGGCGTCCTTCCCCATGTTCTCAGCCCAACAGAGGAGTCCAGCAGCGGTGCCCTTCTTCTTCCACGCCGAGATGTTCTTGCTGTCCTCGAACGTGGTCATCAGTGACTCGAGTTTGATCACGCCAAGACTTAGGTCCATCCACAGCATGCTCATTCTCCAGGCCTCGAACGCCTTCTCCACCGCGCCGAGGTACATGGATGCTGCGGCGTGTTCTGGCAGAGGGCTACCCGCCTGACTGAGGGCCCAAACGCGCCCCTTGAATATCTTGTTGAACTGCTTCACTGATTCCACATCGCCCTTGGTCTCCGGGGTCGTCATGGGTGATGGCTGCTGGACAGGGGTGGCTGCGGCGGCGGCGACGACCTTGGCATTCTCAAAGTTTAATTTGGCGGTGGCGAGCTTAACCATAGTCTCACCGAGCGCTTGGCCCTCCAACGGAAGACATGTCTTCCTCAGAAACGCAAAAATTTCAGCAGGTGTGTCAAAACGCTGAATGTCCATCTTCAGTTTATCGCAGACGTGGGTCTGGATGGCCTTCTTGGCCTTGAGGCTTTGCGCATCGTTGAAATCACTTTTCCTTGCAACCGGAGCAAGATCGATGACACCCTCAAGCTCCTGGCTTCCTAAGTAGAGACGCAAATTCTTCTCCCAGGCTTCGAAAGCGGCGTAGTCGTTTGCTTTCGGGATGTCGAGGACTTCGAACAATGGAGAGCTGGCTGGGTTGTATGACCGTCTCGAGGCCACGGACGACGACACTGAAGACGAGAGGTTCTGGAAGGAGACGGACAGTCTGTTCGACCAGCTGCGGCGGGAGAGCATTGGGCTAGTTGGAAGGGAGAATGTTCTAGAGTGTGACGACATGCGAGATGGAGCCGAGGGTGAAGAAACCTTGGGCGAATGCGGCGATGTGGTCGGGGAGTAGATGCTGCTATTGCTGCTCGTCGCGCTTCGGGGACTACCGCCGTATGCGCTACCGTTGCTAGAGTTGCTGCTGACGCTCGATATGCTGCTCCTAGTTGACAGTGTCGGGCTCACGAGCATGTGTACCAGGGTAGAACTGTTCCGCACATGGAGCTTTAGTCGCGGGGAGAGAGGAATTGGCGGCGGAGGTGTGTGACGCTGTTGCATCTGTTGCTCGCTGCCGACTACAGCTACGGAGGAAGAGCTGGCATCGCGTTGTTGTTGCTGTTGTTGCTGGTTCTGCTGATGCTGGTGTTTGTGCTGCTTTGTTGGGGTGACTGGGGGGCCGTGAAAACGCAGGAGCGACCCGGAGGTCGAGATCAGCTGTTTCTTCATTGTTGCGGTGTGTTGGAACTCTTTGGAAGCATCGATGCCAAACTGAATTGGTCGAGCGTGTTCGTCCCGTCTGTGGTTCCTTTGTGTTGATCGGTGAGACTCGAAGAAATGTATGAGTCGTCGAGGTCGAGAGGAATGGAACAAGTCGAGGAGGGGCGATGGCGGGTGATAGAGGGTAAACGGGGAGAGTGACAAAAACACCACAACGGACGTAGACTAGTTGAAGATGAAGATACGAAGGAAGGAATGGTTGGAAGTTGGTGCAGGGTCCGGCTCGAGCGGAGAATAAAGTCGATTGGACGCGCGAAATCAAGTTACACCCGCATTATTGAGAATACAACGGCACACACAAATCCCACTCGAATTTGAGAGGGGAGGGGGGGTTTTCTCTCGTCTCTCAATTCTTGACACCCAACTCAAACCTTGCTGCGAGCTACGACAGCGCTACAGAATCTCATTGGTCGGCACTCCAATTATAGCGGGCTGGAGGTTAACTTCAGGTGATGACCCCACCTCACACACCGACAATGGCCGAGAATGAATCGGAAGCTAGCCAGAACGTTATGCCATGAAGCCTGCCATGTGTCCCGTTTACCGCTAGCCGCATGAGAATTCAGATCGGTGACCCTCATCGCTGATGATAAACTCTGGAGAAAAATATACTTACTGTGTCGAGGGAAAAATCCTCAGGTTTATCACCTCGGTACACGTACAATGCCGACAAACAGGAACACAGCATTAAGTTCATACTCCGTGCATCTTCCCACATAACATTCAATTGCACGTATCCATTTTGAAACAATCACACGCTTCCCACGGGAAACACTGGCAAATACTAAACTGCTGCCTCCTTCCCGTCCGTTAGTCTGTCCGATGGCATCTTGTAGCTTACCGCGCAGTGTGGGATATCAAGCCGCAAGCATACTTGCATACACACAGCATTAGCCCGCAACTGATGCACACAAACTTAGACGTATATGTAGATAAGGAAAAAACAAAAATTTCCTGCATATGCCAAGATCATACTTTATATGCTGTAGTAAAGTGCGTCGCCACCCCACAGGTTACACCTTTTCGAGTCGATGTGGTGGTGCATGTGCTTCCAGCGTGAGGACAAGTCCATGATAGTGTCTGCTAGTTTGTGATACTCTGCCGTCTGAATGTTTGGCCTGTCGAAGCTCCAATTAGGCTCATACCAACTACAGACTCATGCCTTGCTGCTTATTGGACCATATCAATGTTGGACGATTTAGGAGTTTGTGCGTCGATCACGTTGGAGTGAGTGTCGAAATATGGCAATAGTCACAAGCAACACGAAGAAACATGCAGTTTTTGAGGTCAAAATCAACGCCGAGGATCAATGTTCTCTCGTATTTCCATTGTTTCCTTTTGATTTTGTCTAGTGAACTCCCGTCTGTTTACATCAATGTGTATGCGTATAGAAGAAGCATTTTCCCAAACTCCATAACTAACATAGGTATGGAATGGTTCGAGAACCATCCAGGCTACCGCAGAATTGAATGGTAGACGAAAAGGAACAAACGCCTAGAGACCCATGCAGTGAGATACTAACTAATTCATTTGCTGGTTCGGGTTTGCGAAGCCCTAGCGGAACCAAGCAGGGACGCTGTCGGCGTTCACGGCTTCGGGAAGGGCGGCGTGGTACTACTTTTTCCTGCCCTTTCTCTTGTTGGTCTTTCCTCCGCCTTGGGTACCGGTGCTCTTAGCCTGTCCGAGCTCGTCAAGGCTCTTCTCTAGAAGTTCAAAATCATCGCCTGCAGATCCGGTGGATGGGGTGCGTTGGTGAGCGCCAGAAGAGGACGACGAGGTTGATGCGGCAGGGACGGCAGATTTGTCTTCGGTGGACTCGGTCGCTTCGGTTTCGCCAGGCGAAGTCTTCTGGGGCAGCAGCTTTCCAACAGTGATACGCAGGATAAAAGCCGGAAGGCGGAAGACAGCTGTATCGCGGAAGGTGGGGTGGGCGAGCTCCTGGGGCTGATGTGAAAATCAACTGTTAGCAAAAACCCTACACATTCTAGCATACAAACATTCTCATCACTCTGGACCAGGACCTCGTGCTCATCCACCCGCGGGAGGCAACAGGTTAGGCAGGTGGGGTGGTGAATTGTTGACGTTACTTACATCAAGGAGAAATTCCTCAACCTTGCCATCGGCATCTTCCTGCTCAAGGTAAACATCGCCAACAGAGTCGACAACCAAAACCTTTCCATTCTCCGCAACGACACGCTTCTTTGCACCCTGGGGGCCACTTGGAGTCTCCGAGGTGCGCACTTGGCTAACAGGGCGGCGGCCCTTAGCTCCGCGCCTGGCTCCCGAAGCAGCTTCCTTCTTGTTCTCGCGTTCTTGCATGCGGCGTATCTTCCTGTTCATGGGGACTGCGTTCCCATCTTCGTCCTCGACCATCTGTTGCTGAGGCGTCTGAGCACCACTGCCTGGAGCGCTGTCAAGGCCAGGAATTCCCAGGTTGTCACCCCAGGCAGCATGGCGAGCGAACTTGATGTACCTCTCGACGAACTCGCGCTGGCGCTTCCAACTAAGATACAAGGCCAGATAGTGGACGCCGCCTCCAACGACGACGAAAATCCCCACCATGACTGTACCAGCACCAGGGCGGTACCTAGCGTAATAGTACTCAGTGCCCTTCCAGACAGGGAAGCCGTTCTTGATGAAATGGTCATATCGAGCACGTTCGGGGCCACGGAGAATGTTCGCGACAATCGACAGTCGGGCTTGCTGGTCGCCGGCCTTCTTGATGGCGGCCTTGACCTCAGAACTCGAAAGCGGCTTAGCAACGCTAGAGCCCTTCTTCTTATCAGAGTCCTTCGAAGCCTTGAGACGCTCAGCCTGAAGCCGCTGCTTAACCTTATCTGGGTGTAGGCTCTTAGTCTTGGTGCGATAAGCTTTGCTAAGTTCCTCTTGGCTAGCCGATGCCTTGACCCCGAGGTAGTCGTAGAAAGTGACGTTGTAGCCTTCGTAGGCTGCGAGCTCATCACGGACACGAAAGATCTCACGATCTGTAGCAGAGGAGAGCAAGGAGACAAGTTAGCAATGGAGTTGTTTCCCGAGGGGTGGCAGTAGCCTTTGCGACCGGACCCAGCCTCAGAGAAGAGGTTGCTACAACAAGAGAGAGAGAGAGAACAAGTACTTACCTTCCTTAGACCAGCCAGCTACGAGAGGCATGAAGATAGCCAGGAGGCCAACGAGGAGGGTAATGAGCTTCATGTTGGCATGCTCATACACTGTTGGTGGAGGTTGGTGGTGTTGCGACCGGGAGGAGGCAACGTTTCTTGAAGGGGCGGATTTGGGAGTGGAGGTGAAAAACACGGGGTTACCTGTCCTCGCTGGAAAGCGGGAAAATGAAGGAATGGAAGGAGGAGTACCCCGTACTCCGTGCTTGAGGAATTGACAGCCGACGATAGGGGTTGCGATGTTGGCTATGGTGGAGGGAGCGTGAAGGAAGAAGAAAAGGTCCCGTTTCAGGCGGGTTGAGAGGTGTTGTGGTTGTTAAAGGTTCACGAGGGGCAGTTGGAGCTGGTGCCAAGACCAAGGGCCTTCTGAAACTTGTGGGCGGCCAATGGTGCGCTCGACAACTAAGCGGATCAGCCTCGCGATGTCATTAGGCAACGGCCAAAGCTTGGTTTCGCGATGCGATGTCACTAGTCGAAAAACGAGGAAGGGAGGTGCACAACGGGAAGGCATCGTCGCCATATTTTTTTCCCTGAACAGCTGGTCACTTTTCGAGAAGGCAGGATGCACTTTTTTGCGGGTCCGCGCTTTGTTTCCGCAGCGCGAATTGTGCATCAGCCCTGTCACGGCGGAAATAGGTGCATCATAAAGATGTTAAGGGGTGCCACCCCTTACAAACAACAGGTGTACAAGGGTACCTCGCCATCCGCATCAAAGCAGCCTCCATCAACGCACAAAGAAATCTTCCTGTACTTGAGAAGTCATCGCGTAGTTTATCCCAAAGCCCGCCGCTCTGGGAAATCTTGAGTGACCTCAACGCTAATCTATAATTGGATGTTAGACCATTATTATGTGGCACATGTCTAAAAGGGGCATTGGGCGCCACTCTTTTCGTCTGAGTAAACAACAACTAGCAACCAATATCGGAGCTTGCTAGAAGTATACTAGATAAGACAGGATTGAAGGATATGATGTTGGGTGCACAATGCGCCTGATGCGGTGCAAGCCCGATGCTACAGTATATCTAACATGCAAAACAGAGAGTCCTTATTTCATTCACTCATACCAGTCTCTCATTTGTGCAAACCCAAAGTCTTCAGCCTCTTGGTACAGCTTCTAGGATTACCAAAAGCATTTGTAATTCCTGGTGTTTCGTAGAAGTGATCCACCCACGTCCTCTTAGCCTTAGTAATATGGTATCTCCTCTGAAGAAATACAAGTCTTATTTGATGTAGAATACGCATTGTCGAAGAAAAAAGAGAAGATGATGGCTCTAGAACCTAGAATGTTTCCCTAAGAGTAAACTTCATTCAAGGCCTACAGTGCCTTGGCTCTTTGATATTCCATGGCCTCTGGCGACTGTCAGTGTCGCATCACACCCTCGGTTTAGACTTATTATCTCTCGCCGTTAGGCCATAATAAGCAAGGAGATGAAGATAGATAAAGCGAGAAACACAAATCTACAAACCTCTCAGGATGAGGGTGTGGTCTATCTATTGCGGGCTTAAAATGATAGGTGTATTGTAGTAATTTCTTTAGCTAGGGGTTACACAAGTGTTAGGAACTGGTGCAGGGCCTTGATGTTCTCTAACCGAATCAAAAGAAGAGCGAGTAAGAGTCCTCGAAATAAGCTGAGGCATCCAACTTGTTTCTCAAGTAAGGACGTTCGAAAAATCGACCTCCACTCGTAATTTCATATTATCATTTTGTAAGCATAAGACCCGCGTGCACTTTTATCCTGTGAGCACTATCTGACCACCCAGTTTAGGTCTTTTCTTACAGAGACCCGCACCAGTCTGTCTTAACTTTACGTAGCACTGCCGTGCTCATCTAGGATATTTCAGGCTTACCGACAACCCCCGTTGAGAGGCCTCATCAGGCAAAATACTGTTGAAATCAGTCGGCAGTCAGTGACGTGTAAAGACATAATGCTTTGCACCGTAGTCAAAGACGATATCACAACTCATTGATGAATTTGCGAAAACCGACAAACACCGAGGACCCAGAGAAAGTATCACACGGCTCCCCGAGTCTCGAAGAAAAAGAAGAGTCTCATTCTACAATGAGGGAGCACGCGATAGCCGATGCGGCTTTGGAGCTGGTGTCAATTCTCGAAGCCAGGATAAGATTTTTGGAGTTCGGGACTCGGAGCCCCTACAAAAGCGGGGCTAATATTTCTTTTCATGGATTTCCAGCCGCGGCTATAGATCGGAGCAGGCTTGTCAAGTCCTACAAGGTTAAAGCCTTGGAGATATTTTGGAGGAACCCGCAATATCAATGTCCTATGATGATCCATAAAATAAATTGGAACGCTCAAGTCAACAACCGACATCAAAACGAGAAAGTACTGGGCCAGCTGGGCACCAACAGAGCAAGGCGAACGAGGAGTGGGCAACGCACCGGCCAGTAGCGGGGGATTGGCAAGCGGAGGCGACAGGCTACACTGGTTTTTATTCACCGTGAGTTCCGTCGTTTGGGCAAGCTGAAACCAAAGTTCTGGGCCGCCTGGTGGCTTCTTTCATGTCTCTCAACTTCTACCACCTACGCCCAAGATGTGTCCTTATGTTGGGGATATCATTTGGTTCTCGAAGGTTGAATTCAGGGCTTCATCCGACAATTTTCTCTCAACGGGGCATACAAAGAAGGTTGGGTTTCCTTTCAAGTGGTACCCGTCATGCGGAGGCGTGGATCGAAGCGGTTAGTTGGACCCGGTGCCCTTGTATACGTGTTGAGCATCAAAGACTTTGCCGCTTTGGGGGGGAAGTAGATATCAGGCTAGGAAGCCCTCTAGATCCATGTACGGGAGGGGGACAAGAAAGTGGATGAATATAATATACCACTTTGTTTCCCAGAGCCTCAGATATCACAAGGCGGAAAGTGTCGAAAGATACGAGCTTTTACTTCCAAAACACATTCCAAAGAACATCGTGGGAAGAGGGTGTCATCGATGGACAATGGTATCGTGCTGATGCCGTGCTTTTTTCTCACCTGCTAGGGCGAAAGAGGCGGCAGCCCAAGGCGGATCTGCAGACGACCCCACACTGACAAGTCATCGGGGAGCCTAGCACATCTGGCGGTGACTTAGCAGAGTTATTGAATCGATCTTAGTGGGTGGGACATACCGCTTCTTGTGTCCGTGGAAGCGAAACCGTGCCATTCAAACCCATCCAAGGAATGGAAAGCTGCGTCCTAAAAAGGTTCCGGCCCTAAGGCAGCTTTGCGGTTGGTAGACTTCTTGGGTCAAGGTGCATCCATCCACCAGCGTTGGAGGCACTCGGGTACCAACCGAACACCCAACTCCGGCTGGAACCAAGATACAAAAAGAAAGCTTGGCCGCTTCCTCTCGACTCCTTTCTAATTCCCGTTCCTCCCACACTACCTCCCCCAAGGTACTATTACCTTACCTTTGCATCCCTCGTCCAATTTGTCACAGGGAGGGGTTTTTTCTTTTTATTCTTATTTCCTGATTTCTATTAGACGTTGGTTTTCTAGACTGTCTGTCTAGAGTCTGGGAAGTGTAGGAGCAGTAGCCAGACCGGGCAGGTACCTGTTGTCCGAGGTCTGCTGCTGCCTCTGCCGGTGTGCCTTCCTCTCGCCATTTCGAGGTGCCGGGCCAAGACAGCCTGAGGTCAAAGTAGATCTTCGGAGGAAAGAACGATCTACCGGTTGTGATCGCGGCGCAGGGGTAGTAGCCTTCCGTGCACGCGCTGGTACTACTAGTACTCTATTCTATCGCCCCCCTTATCATTTCCAGTTGGGAGGGGGTAAAAGAACATCTCCCAAACTTTTTTCGTTCAATCAAGGTAAGCTGTCAGAGAGCACACGACACTGCAGCGTCCAACATCCAATACCATTTCCTTATCCCACCCAACCAAGCCTCCACTCAAGTCATAGTCTCCCTCAACTCAGCCGCATTGAAACTTGTAACTTTGTTGCCATTTCCTCCCTGCTTGCCAGAAAGCCTTTTAGGCTTCAGTGTTTCTGGCGCCCACACGCCCATTTCACAAGTGGCCCAGCCTACTAGTGTATCTGTATCCACCGAGACAGACACTTTCATTTCTAGTGCAGGGGACAAAAGAATCATGTTACGCGTTGGAGGGTTTGAAGGGTAAGGAATCCGAGGCGCTGAGGCCCGCTGAAATTGTTCTGCCTGGTGTGTGTGTGTGGGGGGGGGTGAGCCGGGATAGCGTATTTCGCATGCTTTTTTTCTTTTTTTTTTGCTACCTCTCCCCTGCAGGCTTTTAACCATATCATATACATACATAACTGTTTTCACTTCCTTCACCCTTTTCACAGTCGTTGACATCCTGGCGTCTACCACTCTCTCCCAGTCGCAAACCACCACAGGTGCTAACATATTATCTCCTTCCATGTCTATAGTCTTCACTCTCTCCATTTTTTAATACGGACATCACCCGTCACTCCCACCATTTTGGACTGCCCTTCACGGCAAACTCGACAATCCAACACTTTTTTGGCCACACCGCTCACAGGCCTAAAAGCGCCCATAAAAACATCCGCCGTTCGCATCTAGTTGCAATATCTAGTCGGAAACCGCCAAACAAATCATTCGCCATGGCCCGCATTCAGATCCCCCTCGACGCCCTCACGTCGCGCCTCAACTTTGGCGACCGCTTCTCGGGCTTGACCTCTGGCTCTTTCGGCAGCCGATTTGCCAACCTGAGGCCTTTCTCCGACTTCTTTGACTTTAAGCGTCTCTCAAAGCCCGAAAACTTTGGCGAGATGCAGTCGCGCGTCAACTACAATCTCGGCCACTTCTCAAGCAACTATGCCGCCGTATTTGCCATGCTCAGCATTTATGCTCTGCTGTCCAACCCGCTGTTGCTTTTCGTCATCTTCTTCGTCGTGATCGGCCTCTGGGTTATCGGAAAGCTCGACGGTCGCGACCTTGAGATTGGAACATTTAGGGCTACCACATCCCAGCTATACACCGGTATACTAGTGGTGGCCATCCCTCTCGGCCTATGGGCCTCGCCTTTCGCCACTCTCCTGTGGTTGATTGGCGCTAGCGGCGCGGTCGTCCTTGGCCACGCCGCCCTCATGGACAAACCGATCGATGAGGCTTTTTCCGGGGAGGCGGTCTAGGTGGTCGGCCGCGAGCTCCCAAATTTGCGCCCCAATGGGGAAGACCATCGAGGCGCGGGCGGAGGAATACACGTTCAGCGCGCGACAAGGATGAATATGATGATGGAAGGGTCGTCGAGGAGCTGGACGACGACGACGATGACGATACTGATTCACAGGGCGTTAATGGTCCCGGAGGCGGTATTGTAGCGAGGCGAAAAAGTAATAAACGATTTTCTAGCGATTCTCTTCGATTTACGGGCATAGACGTGGGAGGCGGCCGCGGCACGCGATCGCGAACAGGATACAACTACCAATCAGACGACGACGATGACGATGACGATACCTCAGAGGACTCGGAGGATTCGGAAGAGGAGGAGCTGAGGGCTCAGGAGGATGCTCTAGTCAAATCAGCCATGGCAAGGATACAAAGGGCCCAGAGCAGGGGCAGGCAGGATGTCAAACTCAGCAAGGATGAGCTGAAGGCTCTTGACAGGAGGCGCAAGCGCATGGAGGCAGCCAAGACTCCGCGGAAGACAAACAGGGTTTCCATTCCACTGGCACAGCTAGATCCTGCTGCCTACATGAGCATGCCAGCACTCCCTTCATCTTCCAAGGAAAGTCTACCTCGGCAGATGTCACGACAATCACTTCAACAACTTCCACCCCCAATACCACAGGATTCTCCCGGGGAGAGACCAGTTTACCCACCTATGGGATACTTTCCACCACCCCAGCCACCGTCCTCGGGACAACGAAACCGCCCTCGCTCGTCCAGCACCATGTCCCAGATGGCTGCTCACCATGGCTCCTCGCCATTTCAGTTTTCCTACGTTCATCCTCCAAACACCCGGCATGCCTCGGATACCACGGCGCGGGCCGCGGCCCGAGCCCCCTCCCGGCCAGCATCAATGCGTGGACCTCCACAGCCAGAGGACAGCTGGACTCCCACATCCTCGCAGTCCTCAAGCACATCGTCTACACGTCCGGCGTTGGATCCATTCCAATACCAAACTGGGGGAACCAGGGCCCAGGGCTATATGGCACCCCAGGGTGGTCTTGCAGCAGCAGCAGCGCGGAGGCAAAGCTCAACTCCAACGGATTCACCATACCACGCTCAGGGCCAGCGCCGGTCTGTGGCCGCGGCCCCGCGAGGATTACCAGCGCGTGAGGAAGAGGAGGACGAAGAGACAAGCGAGGAGGAGACAAGTGAAGAGGGTAGCGACGATGATGACGACGACGAGGAGGAGGAGGAGGAGGAGGAGGAAACATCTGACGAGCGACGGTTACCAGCTGGAGTGCCAATCAACGGCCGTCAACACAGCTCTGACCGAGAAATTATTATTGTCGAAGAGAGGGAACGCGCAAGAGGCAGGAAACCGCCGTCTCCTGCACAGAGGTCTCCGCCTGTGCCTGCCAGGCAGCCTGTCCAAACAGTGCAGCCACCTAAACCATCCAAAGGAGGCAGGAGGAGGAGAAAATGTGCTTAGTTAGGTACCCTAGAGGATGCCATGTGTCGATTGTACCCGTAGATGGCCTGAGCGTGAAGCTGCCAGACCAAACTCATTACTTGTCCCCGCATCTTACAAGAAATCGCTGTTAGACCGGATGGATTGCATAATAGAATATTCTTTCTTTTCATCTGACCCTGCTTGTCTATACTGCTAGTGCTGTTCAGCATTGTCAATTCCTGTTCGACTACGGATATGAGACTGAAAAGTGCCGGATCATTGTACCCGAAATGATATTATCGAGTCCATGTGTGCATCACAGCTCGACAAAATTACACAAAAACTAAAAATGATTTGAAGTCCAAGCTCCATGGCCACATCCGAAAGGTCTTTAGTCCCAGCCAAACCTGTTTGCATTAATGGCAAAAGACGGGACGAAATGGCTCGCTACTGACGAGAAGCATGCAAGACGTTTTGCACCGGGGAAACCGAAGAGAAAGCCAGGTGAAACCTGTCCGACCGCGTAAACACAAAATATATACATGATGCCAGGAACGCCCTTTTCCGAAGGAAATAATAGAAGCGTACTACACAAGCCGGGGAGCCACTTGTCATCTTTCGGTGGGCACCAAACACGTCCTTCCTGTGCTTGTACTCCCCCAGCCATGTACATCTATCGTTCATCCTTCCGCACTGTTTTGTATGTGAGGCGTAGCTTCTCTTTCCTTTCATCACAACATTCAAACTCTCTTTGATCTTTCTCCCTTTCCTTTCGCGAGTGGGGAGTACATGGTATTCTTAACCAAACATCTTGCCCACATACTTCAACCCGTCGCTCATACCCCAGCTCCCACCACCACCACCACCACCACCGCCACTGCCCCAATCGGCCTCGACGTTGGTCCTCTTGCTGTACCCACCGCCACCACCACCCCTGCGAGAAGACGAGCGCCTCTCGTACTTGGTAGCTTTTCCGCCCTGAGATCCCATGTCCCCGGCCATTCTGACGGCCTCGCTGACGAGCCCAATGCTGTCTCCGCTGCCCGCCTTAGCAGCAAGGCCCATCATGCGCTCGATGCTCCTGGGCAAGCGAAGGCCGAACTTTGCAAGGAGGCCCGCGAGCGCGCCCGTGGTGATCAAGGGCATGATGACGAGCATGAAGACTTTCAAGGGGTGGCGCTTGGCGTAGTGCGCGAGGTCGCGGAGGATGCGCTTGAGCTTCTTCCAGGCGCGGTGCATGAAGTTGGGGCGGGAGGAGCGGCGGTACTTGGATGAGGATGAACGGCCTGGTAACAGCGCGCGCGCGCCGGGGGTTAGCTTGGGGGGGTGTTTCTTCCGAGTCGCTTCGCTGTCGCTTCGTTCATCTATTTTCTATTTTCTCCCGCCCCCGGTGACGATGGAATACTGCTCCCACGCGGCGGGGATGAAGAGAGCGGGAGAGGGGGAGAGTTCTTGAGTGGGAACTCACCAAATCCAAAGAGGGACCTGCTGCTGCCGTTACCCAAGCCGAAGAATGAGGAGCTGGAGCGATTGTGCTTGCGATAGTGGTCCGCGGTGCCCGGGGGGGCGCCGGCGAGGAAGGACACCACGCTGGCGGTCTTGCGAGTGCGGCTCCGCGACCTAGAGCGGGAGCTGCTGCGGGAGCGCGACCGGCGGTGCTTGGAGTGCGAGTGCGAGTGCGACCTGTGTCGCTTGCTCCTGCTGCTGGAGACGACGCTGTCGCCGTCGAACCAACCCATTATTACTGTTACTTTTTGTAATGGCTGAGCGTTCTTGGTTTTTGTCGTTGCGCTTACTTGCGGTGATGCGGTCAAGCGCGGCGAACAGGAGGGGGGAGAAGGTTGGAGAAGATTGGGCAGGAGGGCAGTTAAGAGATGGGGGGAAGAAGCTGGAGCTAGATCGATCTGTAGCTGCCAGGATGTAATCCCAGAGGTAGGCAGAATTGGATAGGACCAACGGGGCTGTGCTGGGTTGGTCTTTGTTGTATAGGAAACCTACGGTAAGGTAATTCGATGGAATTGGAGATGGCAGAAAAGGAAACGCCTCGTTCGTCGCTCGCCCTGGCCAAGGCACTGGCTGGGTGTGATGTTCTGGCTGGCTTCAAGCTGCAAAGGACTTTTCCAATGGGTTTCGTCTCACCGAAGCAGAAGCACACAGGAAGGACACACACTACAGGTACACACAAGGCGAAAAGAGGCAAAGCGCACACAACAGCCGAATGAGGACCGGGGAAGAGATGCAGGACGTAGACAAGAAGGGGATTGGATAGCAATACACGGTAGGTCCAAATCCAATACCGCAGCATGCGCAATGGGGGAAAAAGCAGGAGGGTGGAGAAGTCTCACCGCTCTCCAGAGAACAAAAGCAATTGGGCTCCCACTCTGCTGCTCCTTTTTTTTGTCTGCTCCACGGCTCATGTCTCAGCACCTACCCCCGGGCTTCGCAGCTTAATGTGGGGGGCTGGTTGGGTCGTTGTGACAAGACCGTCTGGATTTTGTGTCCCTTCAGCTCCATAGTGAAAACACCACTAATGCAGGCCCTTTGTGGATCCCGAGGCTGGGCCAATCAACCTCGAGATGGCCTTTGGGAGTCGCATCGGTTGGGATGGTATTCACTCGTCCGTGGTCTTGGCGGTGTGATGTGCCGAAGTCAGGTGATTTTGACAATGTGCGTGTCAGGTGAAACTTGAGCTTACCCAAATTTGTGTTAGTAAGCTCCGTCGGTGATCAGCCACAATTGGACGGGAGATTAAGCCACGATGGGAGAAAGAGCACAAGCCTCATGATGACGTTGAGCGCCAACATCGCCTGTTCCCCTCCTGAATGGAGAGCCTGAGGTGCTGCCCTACATAGGCTTTTGTGACATGTGGCCGTCGATGCCAGCCCAATGACGACGACGAGAGTACCTCCGCAATTCAACACCTACTTTCTTTCATACCTCAAATCTCATAAGCTACGGTCTTACTATTTCCCTTCGCTCCTGGTGCAGCACTACTATTATTAGCCCTCTTTTATATCCGCAGAACCTACAAATCTTACACTCTCTCGGCCGTTCAAAATGGCTTCAGCCACCCCACCTGATTACTGTATGTCGCGACGCCCCTCCCTGAACACCATATCGGACTTCATGCCTTGAGGGGGCAACGAAGCTAACGACAAGCTGTAAACCTGTAGATGCAATCCTCGAAGTTTCCGAGACTGCAACCCAGAACCAGATTCGAGATGCGTATAAGCGGTTTGTCCCTCCACCCTCCTCACGTTCCCGCCAGTCGTGCCCAAGAAGCCACGAGGCACAACAGCGCCCAACAAATGGACGCAATAGCTAAGCGCCCTGGTCTCCCCCCCCCCCCCCCCCCTGCAGCGCGGCCCTAAAAACCCACCCGGATAGGGTCCCCGTGTCCTCCCCCGACCGCGCCGAGCGCACGCGGAAATTCCAGCTCGTGAACGACGCATACTTCGCCCTCTCTGACGAAACCAGGCGGCGCGAGTACGACGCGGAGAGGCGCGCGCACTCTGGCCCCGCCCCGAGCGCGGGTGGCGATCCGTTCGGCGAGCGCGGCGGCTCGGCCGCGGCGGGCAGTGCCTACAGCTGGGCGTGGAACTTTTTCACTTCTGCTGCGCAGAATGCCGCCGACAGGCGCGAAGACCAGCAGGGGCAGCAGGGACAGCAGGGACAGCAGGGACATCCCAACATGACGCAGGAAGAACGGCGCCAGCAGGCCCGGCACGAGACGGAAGAAAGGCAGTTCGAGGACGTGTTTGACGAGATGATGCGGGAGGAAGGACTGGCGGAGGAAAACAACACCCCCACCGGAAAGTTCTGGAGCATGGTCGGTGGGCTCAGCGGAGGCGCCCTCGGGTTCATAGTGGCGAACGTCCCCGGCATGGTCGCTGGTGCGGTGGCGGGGAACAGGCTGGGTGCCGTCAGGGACGCGAGGGGGAAGAGCGTTTTTGCTGTTTTCCAGGAGCTTCCTGCCGACGACAAGGCGAGGTTGCTGAGCCAGCTCGCAGCTAAGGTTTTTAGTCATGCGGTTGGGGTTTAGAAGACTGGTGACGGGTTGGCACGGGGGCATGTGTTCGAGGCGTTGTTTAGGGAGTTGAGGGGAGCTGCTCATCAAGCTAGATCGGGTAAGGATGCTAGTGATGATGAAGGGGTGGGCAGGAATAATAGGGAACGGAGGGCTAGGATGGGGAGGAGTAGGAGTGATAGGGCTGCGGGGTCGGATGAGAGGAGGGGCGCGAGAAGTGATATCCACCTCGAGGTACCTCCTATACGGATAGACGAAGCTCTCCCTTCGAACCCTGTCCCACGATTTAGGAGAGACGAGGCTCTCGCTCCTGCTTCTGGCTCTTCGGCTTGCGTTGGCGCCAACGCCAACACTGCCCCCCGAATCGACGACATGCAAACGGAATTACTCGGAGGAAGCTCAAGCAGCCGGAGGCCGCGTCTCGAAGATCGCCGTTCGGGCACTAGTTGGACTTCTACCAGGGGCCACCACAGCGCTCAGCAGCAGCCAGGGCAGCAGCAGCAACAACTACTTTACGCGGAGGAAGAATATGGCGATCAGAATAGCCATGAGGAAGGGGTTTTATATCCGTCACGCCATATTCGTCACCATAACAAGATCCGGCGCTGGCTTGGGACGATGAGACATGTTGCTTACACCATTGCGGACTGCGTCATGCTTCACCGGGGTGCTAGAGCTGGGCGTTAATGGGATGGAATTGCATGAGCTATTTTCTTGTTCACAATGGTTATTGCCTCTGCTTTTTTTTTTTGTGTAGGGCGTGAGGGCCCTTCATTTTCCTATGATTGCCTGCCTACATAGATAGACGGACCATATGTCAGTGTTGGGGGCTGAGACTGTGGGTAATTAGGAGGCGGTTGTCGGAACTACCTACAGGCCTAGTAAGTACTCGAGTAGAAAATGGAAATACTAGTAGCTATAGCAACATTTCGCCATCCGTACATGTGATGAAAACTTGGAGGAGACGAGGAACTTGGGACCCGATGATAGACTACGGATAAATATGAACAATGCCAACCACACAAGGCGCATACAGTCAGCGAGCAGTAACAACTCGGATGCTCCAACTGGTCCAAATAT
>JAKWBI020000193.1:0-79060 GCA_022664585.2 Zalerion maritima | reverse complement strand
CCCCCCCCCCCCCCCCCCCCCCCCCCCCCCCCCCCCCCCCCACCCCCCCCCCCCCCCCCCCCCCCCCCCCCCCCACCAACCCCCCCACCCCCCCCCCCCCCCCCCCCCCCCCCCCCTGGTTGTAACTTCCCCTCCTGCAATATACTTCCTGCAAATCGAGCCTTGGCGGAAAACTTTGCCCTGCAGCCACAGTACTACTGGCAGCGGTCTTTCTGCTTTTAGGGAGGGAGGGAGGAGGAGGAGTTCGTCAGTTTTCGGTGCCAGCCCGGTTTTCTGTCCAAACAACTTGAAGCTGCTGCAGTGGCGAATGGTGTTGCCGAAACCCCGCAAAAATCGGACGATTCGGACCCGAAAGAACGAACGACTTTACCGAACTATTGCAATCATGCGTGTGGGAAAAAAAAAATTCGATCTAGGTCAGTAGGTATTGTTTCTCTTCTTCGTCCTTCATGACTTGTTGCATAAACGAGGAGTCACTGCCTAGGGCATTAGACCTGGGCTGCGATACTGGGAGGTTGGATGCATGAAAGTGGAGTCATAACACGGGCAGGAATACCATTTTTAGTTCCACATGTAGAAGAGAAATAATGGCGAGTCTGTATATACGCGCTCATCCAACAGAAGAGCATCTAGAGAGCGCGAGAGAGGGGCTTCTCCCACCCCTATGCGATATGGAACATTCCCAACTCTCCATCCTGCTGTCCATCAAAAGCACCACCCCAAACTCTAAAAATGGGGGCGGAAAAAAGACACTATGTGTAAGTAATGCTTCGTGGGATGTGTTGGCAACCTGGTACTCAATACCGCTGCCGTTAGGTGTTGAATCCAAGAAAGCGCGACATAGGAAACAAGGTTGTCTACCGATTTGGTGATGTAGTAGAACGCAATGCTCAAGAATTTGCGTTCCCAAACGTCTTCAAGCCTAGTGGGGGATTGATGGTGTTTCGCGTGGCTCCTTCTCTTCCTCCTCCTCCTTGTTGTCGACTTCAAGTCCGTCTATGAGCCTCGCTCGCTGGAAACCCCATCCTCCTACATCCATCTTACTCACCCTGGACGACAGGGGACTCCGGATCGAAGACATCCCCGTTGAAAGGAGAAGGGAAAAGGGAACAAATGACTTTTGTGACGCCCGTGTAATGCTCGCAAATAATAATAAGACAAATGAAGCCAGCCAGATGAAGCAGAGTAAGAAAGCAAAAACGCCTAGTGGAGCAAGTTCATCTCAGTCCCTTCCTGCACGTCCTTACAGCCGACTCGAGAAAAATCGTCGTTTCCCGGTTTATGGGTATTCCTTGAACTTCCAAAAGACACGCCCAGAAAACCTGCTCCACGTAGGTCCCATCCGTTTACCCAATGCCGACCTAAGCACCACCCCTAGAGAACGCCGTATATGTCCAGATAGATGTATTTCCAAGATTCTCAAGCCAACAACATTTTATGACCGAGTGGAAGTAACTTGTCCATGAAAACTTGTAAAGCAAAAATTAATGCAGTAAAGAGTGGCGGGGCCAAGTCCAGTTCCGATAGGGAGTCTGCTTGGAGGTGCGTATAAACATGCGCGGTATGTACAGTATGTAATGCAGCACGTAATTATTGTGCTTCGTATGCTGGAGGAGGGACATCGGTCTGTTCAGCCCAGAAATCCCCGTTTCTGGCCTTCTCGTCGTATACTCGGCGAGCAATTTCAGAAGCCATCTTCGAGATCCACGCCTGTTCAAGAATGACGTTATTGTTTTCCGGGTACGACCCTGGATGCATCGACACCATTGGGCTCTTTTCCGCCTTCCTCCATGATTTGCTTTGTCGAGTGGATAGGAGGGGCACTTTTTCGGGAGCAGTGTTTGGTCCTGGAACCTCCGGTTGGGGAGGAGTGAAGAGCTCGCGGTTGAGGGGCGGACGAGACGGAATTGTCTTGTCAGACTTGGCGGAATCGAACATGGCTTGAGGCATGGCAGGTTCCTCCTCGGACTCCTCGGTAATGGAGGTTGCGAATGGTTCAGAGGTAGGACCTTGGACGCTTCCAGTGTCATCAGTGATTTCGCCAGCCTCGCTGCTCGCCTCACTAGCGGCAGCATTTTCCGTCTTTGACCGCCGGAGAGGAGTTCGCACAACCCGGCGTTTATGCTTCTTCCCCCCCATGTACGACCTTGTTCTGGCAGTAGATCCAGCTCCAAGGGCCATGGCGGACGAGTTGAAGGATGATAAGGACGGTCGGGATGGAAGTTGGCCATTGGCTGTGCTGCCAGTATCGGAAAACGTGTAAGATGTCACAGAGTGAGTTTGGCCATGACTGAAAGAGTATGTCTTCGTGACGCTTGGCGTGAGCAAGGGTGGAGTGTTCTCTGGGTTGGGTCGGTCCCAACCAGCCGCCGCTCGCCACAGTGCTGTTCTGATGCCGGGCGTGAAAAGGGAAAGGGTTTCCTGCGAGTCTCGAAGGGCGGACAGCCGCAACAGATTCTTCTGGGAGAACAAAGATGGCATCTCAGAACCCCCGTTGAGAGACAGATTTGCAATGTCGTTGCTATCGAGAAGATTGCCATGCGCATCAACAGGATCTACCGGCGGGCTTGCCAGCGGGTCAACAGCTGCTTCCTTTTCCTCACCCTCAACAGCTCCTTCTTCGCCCTCCTTTGGAAGTTGGTCAGGACACCATAACCGCAGAGAAAGCCTGTGGATGATAGCCGGAAGCTCCTCCATGAACAAGTTCCTGAGTTGAGCCTCGATGGTCTTCTGCAAGTATTCCCGCACGAATGATATCGAGTCGAACGTTGAAGAGACCTTGAGGGACTCGAGGGGGTCATTTCGGAACACGATCGTCAACCCCTTCTGCTTAGAAAATACCAGGATAACAAATCCCGACAGCTTGAAGTCGCTCAAAGTGATCGATAAGGGAATCGTTAGTCCCGACTGGGCCGCTAACGGCGACGGTGATGTAAAGGACGGCTTGGAGCTTAGATAAGTGTTCAAGGGGTTTGCCTGTAAGTGTTTGTTGATATATTAGCCATCTTAATTGCCGACATCAAGCACCCCGAATCCCTGTCGGGCAAATTGCCCGACAATGCATGGCCGCGAAAACGTTTGAACGTAGGATTCCTCGAAAAATGTAGTAGTAAGGGTCAAGGAAAGTAGGAGAATATGGGCAAAGGAGAGAAGGGCACTAGAAGGCTTGAATAATAAGGAAATGAATAATCACGGAGGAGATGCGGGTTCTTTGCCCAACTTTGGCGAGCTCCCTTGGAGATTGTTCAAAGGAAGCTCAGGCAACCCACTTCACGTCAAGTCCCCCACCCAATACTTTGAAAAACGGACCGATCGCAGCTTTGCGACAGTAAATCGGTCCTCATAGAAGAGACGAAAATATCAAGGAACCGTGGGACCGAAACAGGGGCCTGAGGAAGACCGCATGAACTTTGTAGACGTGATGATATTGTGGAACCGGAGGTCGCGTGCTTGAAACAGAGATTGGCTGTCGTACCTGAACTTTCGTGCGGAGGGTGAGAAATGCATCCCCTTTGTATGACATCTTGAAGATCCCTCTGAATCTGTCGTCGGCGATGTCGCCGATTTCGAGAATGTCGAGATCTGGGGCCTGGCTACCCAGGTTGAGCTCAGTGACAATGATATCATCGACAATGATCGGGGGTTTTGGCGACTTGTTAAGGGCTGCCGTCAACAGGCCTGTCGCTCGTTGGTAAAAATCCGCGTCGGCCGTGAGCGGCGACCAGTTAAAGTTGAAGGCCATGTTGAATTGGCATCGAAACAGACGCCGACGGGAGGATGGTGGCCGATGGCTACGGTTGTTGAAGGCGTGTTGAGGTTAAACGGGGCAGAGTCGAGCTGTAGTCGAGAGTAGATATGATGTTCGTGGGGGTAGGTTTCAAGAAAAAAAAACCAAGCTTGGTTTGCAGCAGCTCGGAGAGGTACGGATAGGTTGACTTGACTATCAAAGATAAAAAAAAAATGGATCTGCACAGCCAACAACGAGAAAAGCGACACGGGTCTGAGGTATTAGACTTTTGACAAAAAATTTCCCTAGTTAGTCGCGAAAGAAAATGGGTGAAAATAGGGAAAACTGTGATTAACAGTGTGGGTATGGAGAAGGGAGGTAAGAAGGGAAACCGACAGGGCAAAGAGGATCCGAATCAGTCTCTATGGGGGGCTCTTGGAAGGAGGTCGGGTGGGCGGACAATGACGCTTTTTTGTCTACCGGAGAGACTGGGGGGGAAAGAGCTGCCGTTGTGCGTGCAGGATTTCCGTCGTCCGGGCCCAGCGCGAATAATTTTCTGCCCCAAGAATTCATGCGCGTTCAGAAAGTGGAAACTAGCGGTGGGTCTATAGACTGGATGCTAGATACAATACACACGGACCACCCCAGCTGCACTTCCCTTCCCATCGAGGGGCAAAGGGTACCCCTTCCGGCAAACCAGACCAGCTCCTTGCCGGCTAGAATGCAAGAACTCCTCCTCAGAACAGTTGTACTTTTCCTGGGCCGTCTGCTGTCTTCCATTGCTGCAAATCGACTGTAGTACACCACAACCAATACCACTCATCCTTTAGTGCAAAGCCTCTACCCCGCCCTGTCCACCAGCCGCCCACTAGATACGTCTGTCAACATCAGCCAAGGAACAAAACCATCACTGAGTCTGACTCGGCAGGGGGGAGCTGCAATAACTCCCTTGGGACAGCGATCCCAATCTTATTCACGCCAGAAGATTCTCCTCTTATTAAATAAATGATGACTTGTCAAGCTGACACCCTTGGAATTCTTGTTTCCATCCGAAAAAGATGGTCCGGACGAGGTGTCAAAATAGGGCATATGAGCGATAAGCCCTGCTCGCAACCTGGCAGCTGATGTGAGTTGGTGGTGGTGGTTGTCCATCA
Source organism: Zalerion maritima (assembly GCA_022664585.2). Classification (NCBI taxonomy): domain Eukaryota; kingdom Fungi; phylum Ascomycota; class Sordariomycetes; order Lulworthiales; family Lulworthiaceae; genus Zalerion; species Zalerion maritima. The sequence goes on along the minus strand of JAKWBI020000193.1, from coordinate 74,179 downwards.
CCCACCCCATCATGGCCTGGCGAGGCTGGTGTGACTATGGCCGCGTGGTCCCGAACCTGCCCGACGCTGTCGTGAAACCCCGCCTCAACTCGTTCACCACTCCAGCCTCTTTTTTTCTCTGTGCCCTATACCACAACTATTATACTTCATTGTAATTCGTCCTTAGACAATTGAAAATTTCATCCACACGGGTCAAAAACCGAGAGCAATCCCTCATAACGATTAGCCAATTTGCCCTACGTTGAAGTTCGACCCTATATATTACTGTGCTCATCTCTAAATCAGTTCATCACTCATCTCAATTTTTTTTTAAATATATCAGATAAATAGCGTTTCGTCGGCAACTCAATGACAACGATCGGGTATAGCTAGGCTTGATGGTTTTCACATAAGCATTTTAGCTGCCACTTCTAGCTCAATAGTAGCATCGAACTTATACTCGCTAGTGCAATTGGGCACCTATTACACAACTAGTAGTAAACCACCAAGCCGGGCATTATCCATGTTTTGCTACCGCGGGCGGATGGAGATGAAATGAGGGGTAATGCTACGAAAGAGGGAAAAGATATGAGGTCACGGAAATATTAGAAAGGGAGAATTAATACCTTCCTAGAGAGCTTACTTTGGGTTGCTAGCAAGTGAGCTAGTAGCGAAAGAAGAGTGGAAACGAGATGGTGAAATGGACAGACAGGGAGCTTGTGTGAGAAAGAGGGACGATGGATGGGATGTTTTGGAACAATGGCTGGGGTAGGAGGTGGCCGAGGCGTTCCCGGCCATTCGGAGAACCGAACAACACATCGTTGACGTCCTCGTGTCCCAGGCAAGCTCGGGGCCTCACCGCCTCCTGCTATTGCAGGCTGCAACTGTGCTCGTGTTTCCGAAACAGACCGCCGTGTTCTGCCACCCGTTTCGAAGCTCCTTGACGGGCCACGACAGCAAGCATGCAGTGAACCGCATCAACTGACGGCCTACATCCCCGCATTTGGGGGCTGAGATGTAGCCGTCCGTTCCCTAGAGAGGGTCAAACCCTTCCATCCAGGTCAAGTTGCTAGTCTCTTAACAATTTCCAACCTGTTTAGCTGCCCTATCAGACACGTCGAATACTCCCAGCTGCCATTGATGGAATATCACAACACAAACTACTGGTCGATACATCCATTGTATCGAGATGCAGTATGCCAACTCATCTGCACCTCCCCCCTCCAGCTCAAATATGCTCCCTTTCCCCCAACCCAGCATTTTAAAGTTGCCAGCATACTCTTATAGGCCAGTTGCTGCCAGCACGTAGCAATTCGCGCGGAGTCACCTCAACCATTACTCGACGATAAGGTGCGGCCGCCTGCATACCACCCGGCGCATTTGAGGTGAGGTGAGGAAAACTAATGCCTCATGTGCTTTGGCTCCAGCCAATCCCTATTCTCCAAATACAGTCACAATACTCCCTCGTTAGCCTTCCTTGGAAGCTTCTAGTTCAACCTACCTAGAATAGAACCGGGACTAGCCTAGCAATAGAACCAACACGGCTACGAACTATGGGTCGGCAAGGGATTGAAACCTTTTCCGCCGCGGAAGGTGCGGGTGAGAGTAATGGCAGACGAACGCACGTTGCCGTAAACGGGGCTCGCTGAGTTGGCTTGAGATTGGGCTGGAAGGGCGGTACGCCGGCCAAGCGGCTACCGGCTCATGGAACAAACCATAGGTGTGGATGGACGGACGCGCCCGTCGTTGCTCCTTGTAGATGGTATGGCCGAGGGCACGAAGGGGAACGCTATATTAAGGCCTGCGCAACTGGCCGTTATTGGTCTCTGAAGTGGTCGTTCCACCGACTTCTTCCATTCATATTGCCAGCTTTGACCGGATTTCTAGAATATCGTGTTGGGGGAGGTCAGCCGGTTACATTAAGATCACCTCCTACAAGTATACAAATAAATATATCGGTGGGTAGGTTTCTGTGCTGTCGGGTTTCCCTTTTCGCACCGGGAGGTCTATTATCTGGCAAGCGCCGCCTTGCTGTGTCATGGACGTTGGTCCCGGGTCGAGTGGCCCAAGCTTGGTCCGATGGCGCGCGGACCGCGTTCGGAAAGCCACCCTGTATACGTATACGGAAAAACTTCAATAACGCATTATATCGCAGTGTCCGGGTTTCCATTTATGATGCGCAATGGTTGCTACACAGTACAACATAGGTGCACTGTACCACAATCTGTCGCGATGAATGGGCGATGGCTGTTGAATTTGGGAAGGTGTGTGGCTGTGGTTATGCGCTGCCGAAGGATAAGGAGGGCTACAAGTCCCAAAATGACATATTTCCCCTTCCGAACGAGCGCAGAATGTGGATAGCAAAGCTTCGCACGGGTTGTCGCAGCCATCTGGCTTGCTGCTGAGTACGAATACAGAAAGTGCATCCCCAAGACCCCCAACAGTAGCCAACCTTAGTCGCAGAACCTAAAAACATTACTACTTAAAGTAGCTGCAGTCCGTGTACGTGCCGGACGTATCTTTAGATCTTGGGTAGCACCTATTTGACACCAGCCGCCGCAATCTCACCGGATCGGAGTTGTCTCCTGTCGTTATGCGAGTCATCGCAACGATCTCCGCTCCCATGTCTGGATTCATGCCGCCCTCGTCATTATACGGTGGTACAGTGCCATTGTATAAGTGGATTGATTGGTGAATTACCCGGCACGCGAGCCAGTCTTGCCAGTACGGCCAGGAGCTCTCATGTATGTAGTTGTAGCATCCCAAGACAGGCAGAAATGCTAAAAATTACTGAGAAAGTCAGATCAATAGGTTGTTAATAAAGTGGGCAAACTCAGTCAAGGCAACTCGCGCAACCATGATGTCTTTCATCAGATTTCGGATGGGTAGGAAGGAGGCTTACAGGTGGGTAGCAGCGTCGTGTCACCGTGACAGACACTACAAGCGCTACTCAGTACACATAAGGTACTAGCGGTGATGGAAGAAAATGTTATATCTCCTTCGCCGGCCAATACAGCCACAAGAAATTATTCCAGTCAGGGTTGAGATGGTGGATTGTACTGCAGGGCGGTCTAGACTACGCCCTAGACCGGTACACCCCGCTCTGGCCAACCTAATAGCAGACATGGACATTTGATTGTGGTGGTGGACGTCAGGATCTGCTATTCATGATTCCGGATTCGCTGGCACGTCCGGGCTGTACCCATCCCAGTATTGAGTACCTTCCACGCGTTTGGGCATCCCATTCCATCGCGACCCTGACCGCTCCTGCCTGCTGTTCCTACTTTTGCTGTCCCTGCCCTTGCTCTCCAAGGTGCTCTTTCTCTTTTTACGGTTGGTCTACACCTGCCTGTGTTTGGTCATTTCACCATCCTGCACCGTGCCTTGTCTTGTGGCCTCTGACACTTGCACATTCCCCAGAAGAAACACCCTGTTGCGGCCTGTCCAATCTGGCACCCGGCTGTGCGTTTCCCATTTTTAAAATACCCCCTATGACGCTATATATCGCCTCTCACCTACAATCCCTTTATGGGTACGAACGACTTGTTTTGTTACCCATCGAACCGCAGTCACATATGCACCACCTGCCATCTACCGAGTAATCCTACACGCCAGGACTTCTAGGCTTTCAAGTTGTCTTGCATCCATCCTTTCGGCCTCAATGGGCGCCGCCGCCGTGGCTACATTTATTACAACTTGCTGACCTCAGCCAAGATACCTCATCTCCTACATACCTACTGTACCTTAACACAGACGTGTACGTCAGCCTTTGGTACATGTCGAAAAAGAACAATTGCCACGGTATTATTATATGACTTGTCTCACCTGATTGACTCGGGTAGAGTCACTATCAGGTCCCAGGATACACTATCTCCACCCACTCAGTCAGTACGGCCAGACTCAGTTCAAAAGTCTTCGCATCCCACCTCCGCAGTCCTAGAAATCGGCCTGGCTACCACCTGCGTGCTGATATCGACGAGGTAGTGCTGCGCTGCTACCACAGCCGCTGCCGCTTGTTCCCTTTTGGATCGTCTCGTCTGCTGGACCCTTCCCACGTCGAGCGGGTCGCAGCGCGCAACCAGACAGAAGTGGACAATGTCCAATTTAATATCCTCCGGACTATTATTGTCTTGTGTCGGGCCACTACTTCTCACGAGGCTCGAGTTACCAGAGTCGGATTCGAAGCCAGGCTCCCTTTGCTTAGCATTGCCCTGTTAAGTTGTTACTGCATCCACATTTGAATTTTACCGGTTTTTCTCTTTTATATCCTCCCCTGGATCCTCCACCACCACCACCAAACTAATGTTACCTCCTGGGTCCAGTTCCAGTCCAGTCGACATACGCCAGTACATTCCGTTGGCTTTTTTTTTTTTTTTTTTTTTTTTTCAATTCTCTGCCCAGGAACGAGGAGATAGTTGAGGGACATTTGGAGCAAAAGCAGAGTATCCGATGCGTCTCATCATCCAACGTCCAACCCGTCGCTCACGCCATTCACACACTTTTGCATCCAATCCAAATCTTAACCAGAGCGGCCCTCTCACCGGCTTCAATTCCAGCGGAAGGGAATTTTCTCCCTCTCCTGTTTGGACTGTGTAACGGCTGCATCCCACCGTTCCCCCCGCTCGTCCCCTCTGCCTCTGCGCCCCTCCCTATTCGTCTATTCGCTGCCCGCCCTTGTTCCTTGCATTCCGCCTGCTGCAAGAGAAGAGCCCGCTCGCCAATCGAAGATGGCAATAAAGATGGGCGCAAGATCTCGTCTGCCCCGCGGTTGCATAGCGAGGTTCGTCGGCGAAGGTGCTGCCAATGTCGTCTTTGAGCTCACCTTTCCCGACCCGTCCTCTCAAAATACCCAAGAGTTCAGAGGTAGGCGATTTCTCCTTCTGCGAGGCCTTTCACCGTACCCTAACTTGTCGAATCATCGAATATGAGCCACTTGTCATTATCGTCAACTTGCCCCTTTCCACTTCACCGAACACTGAAATTTAGATGAGTGGGTGAGTGGGTGGGACGAATGACTGACAACTGTACTATGAAATGAAGAAAAAGAAAAGAAAAGATAAAATATTCATCTAACAATTTGCAATATTTCCAGGCTACTTACTTCGCGTTCCAAAGGCAGGAAAGAACACTTACACATACCCAGAGCTGCAATCCTATTGGGAACATGATATCGTGCCAATATTTGGCAGGGACTGGCTGGTCGAACAGAGGCTGGTAGATCTCACAGTCAGCGACATTATTCCCCACCTCAATAAGGTATTAACAGCCGAAGATGAAAGGAAACCCAAACCGAAGAGGCGGGTAGACTTCATTGGCGGTCGCGTTGACAATGTCAAGTACGGCATGCTTGTGGAGGACATGAGGAAAAGTACGTCACTCCGCGCAACCGAGATCCTTTCTGCGGTCTGGGCAAATAAACCTTCTGGCGGAGCCTCAGCCCATAAATATGTTCTATCGTGGGTATGTCCATGGCTAGGCTGCGAATAGTATTCACCGCCTTTAACACGACATGGCTATTCCTAGAATATTGACAACCGAAGCTCGGATTTGGAATCCCCACCCCTGCTATATGCTCTGTTCAGCTCCTTATATTCATAGTTCATTCCCAGAGGCTGGAGACATGGAAACATGGAAACATGGAAACATGGAAACATGGAAACATGGAAAGACATGGAAGCTGACTACATGGCCATACAGAGAGCCCTACGGACTTTGTAATAGAGTTCAAACCCAAGTGGCTGACCCAATCCCCATCGGCACCTGCGGACGCAAAGCGATGCCGGACATGTGCCCGCGAGGCTCTCCGGCAGCACAAAGACAACAAGGGTGGTATGCGTAGGACGTTTTGCCCTCTTGATCTACTCCGGAGCGAGTATGACCCCAAGGCACAAGAAGCCCTTTGTGCGGCTCTTGTCCCCGAGCTAGATCCATTTTCAACCCAGTTTCACCTCTTTTCAGAGTGGCTGAGGACGAACCAGCTACTCAAGACCCTTGCAAGGGTACAACAGGAGAGTGACAGACATGGGACACTGAGAAAAGAGAATCATGATCCCAACTTCGAGCTTGCAATGGCACTGAGGGACTGCTCGTGCTTCATCAGGATACCCGGGGCTGCTGAATGCGCGAACGGGAATGGAGTCGCTGCCAGAAGGGTTGTAGAAGCCAAGCTCGGAGACGTAGACAAGAAGAACTGGGAGAAGAAGCTGGGATATTGGAGGGAATTAGAAGAGGATCTATGCCAGGGGTATTATCGAGGCACCGAGAAGCCTAGGCAACGCACCAAGTGCCAGCTCGAACGAAGTTAGGTCTCAACACACATGCTAAGGACGGCTGCTTTTTCTCGTCAAGGCTTCATCCAGAGACGGCGTTCGGGGAAGTAACGCGGTCCTCATGCCTAATAGTCACAAGGCATTGATGGAAATACCGGAGGGTGTTGGCATGGAGTTTGGGTGCTGGAGATTTGTTTCGGGTAGACACTCACTCAGCATGCTTCTTGGTTTCATTTATTTGGTCGGCGTATAGGTAAACTCCATATTTGTAACTATATAACATGTAATATGTATGGAGGTTGGCCACGTATCTATGTATTCTGCTTCCCTTTTTCAGAGCATTGGGGGTTCACTCGAGAGTCTTATCAGTATGTTGAACAAGGATCCCATAGAATATAGGGTATTGAACTATTGCTCATTTGCACGCTCCAGACAAGAATACACAATAGTCCCCACGGCATTAAATACTAATCTATAATACTGCTTCCCATATGATACTAGCTAGTTCCGTGTGGTCTCGATATTTACGCCTTGGTCTCACTTCCAATCTCCATCCAGGTACCGCAAGGCTAAGCGCGGGAAGAGAAGACATTGGTTTCAAGATTTCTCCGCTAAATGCCACTCTTTGTGCTGCCCATCATCTTTCTTGTGTAGCACTCGGAACTGCCGCATTTGTAACTTCTCGCTTCAAGAAGTCAACACCGAGACATAGTGTCGCATGACTACTGATGATATATCACCAATTCACTCATTGTTCCCACTTGAACACCGAGCACTGCGAGCTGCGTTGCGCAGATCGTATCGACGGCTACGCGTGAGTTTTATACTTGATAGTTTGGTTTGCCTGATAATGGGTATGGTCCCACCGTTCCTTCCTAGTTTCGGTCGGGAAGCGCAAGTGGACGATCCTCTTTCGTGGCGTATGGCATCTCTCGGTTCTGCGCTTCAATAGCGGCGTAGGATGAACACGATACTACAAGGGGGGGTCATCTGGATAGTAGTTGGCGATTGAACCCTCCGAGTGAGGACGAAACCTCCTTAGTCCCCCCCCCCCCCCCAGTTATAAGTTATGTTTGGCTCGGAGCCTTGAGATAAAAGAGTCTGTCTCTCTACCGTTGACTGACTGTACGGCCAGGTGACACCAGGTGTCGAGACCCGATATCTACCGTCAACCACATCGACGGGGCGTGCCGGTTTCTTCTCTCTCTCTCTCTCTCTCTCTATTCCTTTCGGGTTAACGTCTGGTCGCGCTGGATGCGACTCCGCGCTAGCTACTAGCAGAGCAACCAGGCGTGCATGCTCCGGGTCCCTTCCAGGCACCTATCACTGGTAGGCCCAGCATACGACCGGAGATCGAAAGCCGCCTCGTACACTGCAGCGCCATGCGCGATGCCGGGGTAAGATGTCTTCTACAACTCATGCATTGCGTTCGTACGTACACTGGGGAGAAAGCAGCCGAAATCTTGAATGGCCAACTGACATATAAAAAGCATCAAGTTAACAAGCAATAGATCAGTACCATGTCGCTCGTCCCCAAACCACAACTCCGGTCTATTTAGGCTACGTGCGCCATAATCATGTACGTGTGTGTTCCATGTGCTCCTTTATCTTCGTCTTCTCGCCGATGTCTCTTGCAGTTCTCCGTCGTCATGTATGTAGGTGGGCATCTTGGCCAATCCTCCCAAGTATCCCTCTCGCCTCGGGGTTATCTCCTCGCTCCTCGTACCTCCGCTCATCCGGCAACACTGAAACTAGCCAAACTCCCCGCCGTCAAGCCCGCGACGAGGGCAAACCCCATAAACGCTCCCGCGGCCTCGCTCTCATTTTCGTCGACCCATTCGCCGCTGGCCATCATGCACGAGCTGGCCAGCCACCCGTTCGTCAACCCATAGGGCAGCTGCACCAGAAGCAGGTAAAACCAGTCGCTCTCCACGACCGCCCCCTTGCCGTCGACATTGCAAAGAACATACAGCGGCAGGAACCCCAGCCTCAGGAACGCTGCGAGCAGCAATAGCGGAGGACGGTGACGAAGCGAAAGGAAGGGGAAACTGCTACTTATCCTCCCCACGAAGTCGCCCAGGTTCCAGAAGAAGAAGCCGAGGGGTATGAAGAACGCCGGGTCCGCCAGCAATCCGCTTCCGCTGGTCCCTCCGGCCCCGGCAGCAGCGCCGGTGACGGCATTCGCCGCCGCCCTCGTGGACACGGAAACGATCCTGGCCGTGAAAACGGGGAAGAACATGGCCACGGCGAAGCACCCAAACACCGCCGCCGACAGCCAGTGCAGCTTGTGCCAGAGAGTCAGCACCCCGACGACCTTGCGGGACGCCCTCTCTGCGTCCTCCACGGAGTGGAAAGACTCCGCCATCGCGTCGCCAATGCGCGCCTCGACCAGGCGGTTGTGCCTCGCCACCAGCGGCTGGAAGCAGATCAGGGCGGCAAGGCTCACGAGCACCGCAGCGAGGAAGTATATAAACGCCGTGGTGCCCGCGTCGCTGCTGGGGGTGCCTCCATCCTCGCCCTTCGAAGCAGAAGCAGGCGGGGGCACGAGAACGACGCTGACCATCTGCGTGATGGGAGGCAGAACGCCAGCAAGCCCTTGCCCCGTCATGATGGCCTGTACGTACTCTGGTCTCCCGAAACTCGCCGCGAACGCAAAGGCACCGTTCTGTATCAGCCCCGTCGCCCACGCCGTGGCTGCCACCGCGACGAGCAGGAACGCAAAATACGACTCCGGGCTGGCGGAGTCGGTCCACACGAACGTGGACAGCGTGAGGAGCGCAAACACGCCGATGTTCGTCAGCAGGGCGACGTTGATGCGGTAGGGGTACGAGGCAGATGCTTGTATGTTCATGAGCACCGCCATGGCGATCAGGTTTGTGATTGTCGAGACCGAGATGATTGCGCTTTGCGAGACGGTGCGGATGCCGGGGCTGTCGGCGAGGCGGAGGGCGAAGTAGGGTGCTGATGCTAGGAACATGTTCCTGTTTGAGGGAGAAGGTAAGTTAGCAGCTGGTTCGGTGAGTCAACTGTGGCTGTTTCATGGCACGGCGCAAATGCCACCACCACCGCCACCACCACACAAGGGGGATGATCAGAGTAGAAGAGCATACCAAGCCCACAGCATGGCCACGCCAACAAGTCCGAATATCAAGTATTCTACCCAGCTAAACGGCGCTTCATGCGCCGGGCCCAGCTCCAGCTCGTCAGCCTCGTCGTCGTCCAGGATCCCACCCAGTATCGTCGAAGTGTTAGTCATCCTATGAGGACCTTCGAAGACCGGGGTCTCGGGATCGTGTAAAGGAGTGTATTCATGATGAACGTGTGCCGGTGGGGACGGCGTTCCCATGAATATTGAGCGTATGCGATTCATCTTGTGTTGTGTATCTCGGCTCTCTCGCGCCAGGCGCCGCCTTCTAGCTCGCCGAGGTACGATTGTTGTGTGGTGTGGTTTCGCCAGGACGAAGGCGACAGCGAAGGTTGTTCTTCTAGGTAAATAGCCGCAAAGGAGTGGCTTGGCAGACAGGTGAAGGCGGCAGCGAAGAGGAACTGGCTAGGAAAGAGTGAAAGCCGGGCGGTGTAAGGTATATTGACTGGTTCTATCGTCGAGACATCAGGCTTGTCTAGCACGGATGCAATGGGCCGTCGGCTATGGTCGCAGTAGTGGCAGTTAATGGTATGGTGGTGGCAGTGAATGACGACGATGGGGCAACGTCTAATTCGTTCAACTGGCAAAAGAGGACCCTGAACACCACGAGCAACCCACGGGCAACCCGCGCAACCCGCGCACTAAAGACCTGCAAGAGGGAAGAAAAATACTTTCTTCCTTGTAGTGAGGTGAGAGGCTTAAAGCAGCCAAACAGCTGTCCCGCCCGCCCCAGGCAGCCGAATAATGGTTTCGCAGGCGGCACACTAGCAGAGTGGTTGTTTCGTGGGGTCGTGTGGTCCGTCTCGAAGGTAAGGTTGAAAAGCGGTTGTTCGATGTCGTCACGTAACAGCAAGCGGCGGCGGCGCGCGTGGTGTCTACCGATAAGCTCCAGCGGATCCGGCCGAAGGGGGGTTTGCCGAGGGAAAGCTTGCTCGGCCGCTTTTTCTCGCGCAATGGCAATCGCACTTTGAAAAAATTCGTATACTGAGTTTTTTTTTTCCGAATGCTCTCGCGATTCGCGCCGTCCTGTCATGTGCGATTTGGATGCGTGTTGAAGGGTTATTGCGACGTGCCCTGTGACTGATGAGATTTGGGCCGGGTGATGTTGATTTGCGGATAGTGGGTGTTGGGTGTTCGCGATAAGCACCTGCCTGCGCCCACTCGGGCGCTGCTTCAACGCTACCCCAAACCCCCCCCCCCCCCCAGCCAGCGCCGCGGCAGCCTCGTTGCGGCTGTGGGGCGGGCAGGAGCACACAGTACACGCACGTGGGGTCCTGACGCCTGCTGCTCAAGCCTCGTTGCGTTCTGTCAGGATCTATAAAACCAGGCGCGGGAGCTTTTTAGTCTCCGGTCCTTGCATATACATCCACGCCAAAGCAGCACTCGTGCTACAGCGCACATGATTGGCGTGTTGCTACCACCATCCCTGCGATGGGGTAAGCATATCCCGTCCCGTCCATCCACGCTGCCAAAACTCCTTCACACTCCCCCCCCCCCCTCGTTCTCTCCGAGAATTTGAGGCCCCACGATCCAGGCAGGACACTCCGCAACAACGACTTCAAATTTGATGTTCATTTTTGCGCTTCTTTTCCACGTCGTCGAGGGCATTCCAAAGATCACGGGGAATGGTAATTTGGGGAGTCTGCACGGTCTCAAGTCGGTTCTATGAATAGCTATCGATCCGGCTTTTTCTTTTTCTCCTCGAAAGAGAGGGCATGGGAAGGAGTCCTACGAGATCCCCTCTCCCTTTTCCCAATCAGGACAAGACAAATAAAATCGAGGCCCATTCTGCGACCCTCGCCACATGACGATTACCACCTGCATGTACGATGTTTTGCATGAAGGCGAATTTTTTTTTTTGATTATTCGGAAAAGATAGGAAAGAGGGAAGAGCCTCGCGGGAAGTTCAGGAAGAGGAGGTTAGGCACCAAAGCGAAGGGTAGGCTGGCAAGGCTCTGGATCGCCTCTTCTTCTCGGCTCCTCACGTCTTGCATTGGCGACGTCTTGGTTGCGTTTTGCCTTCTATGCATGTATAATAAGGCTCTAGCCCAGCCCGGCACGAGGCGAATCGCCACGCGACAATCTGGCTGTTTCCTTCATGCCTCGATAATTTACTATGTATTGTCGTCCCATCTCTGATTCATCTGATCTCTTCCCCCCCCTACCCTTATTCAACACGACGCTTGGCGCGGTTGGTATCTACGTCATATCCAGGTCCGGAACTAGGCCCAGCCGACCCACGATTTTCATCAATCTTCTTTGTAATGTAACTATGACTATTACCTCGGGCGCTTGCTCCTGCTGTGGGGGAGCAGTCCAACCTGGGATATGCCGAAAGTTCTACCTAGCTCTAAGACATGCGCAAAAGCGTCTTGCCCAATCTTGCCCAATCTTGCCGGTCTATACCTGTCGGGACGAGGATCCACGAGGCTGGGTGGGTCCGATGGGAACTTGGAATTATTTGGGATTTATCCAGGCGCTTGGTAACGATGGCAAGATGCAACATGAGCCTCGTGTATCATGCCATGCCCGAGTGCCTTTTACACAACATGTTGGTGGATTCGTTACGATACACCTAAAACAACAAGGATCATGCATTCATCCACAAGTCACGATACGGAACAATTACATGTTCCCAAGGTTATTCTTTGAGATTTCTTCTCATTGAATGCACACAAGACATTAATACTACTTTATATAACATGTATTGATAGCTACGGGTAGCCTATCTCCGGGATCTGTATCCCTTCTGTCACACGTCCCTCAAAACAATGACGGAAGCACCCCCCTCCCACCCCCCCCCCCCCAATCACTAAGACGTCGCCAAATCTCGCTCAGCTCCCTAGTCAAGAGGGAAACGGTCGACAAACTTGAAAGTCTTGAGACCGCCCTCCATGGCATCGGCAAAGGCAGAGACGTCGGAAGAAGAAAAGACCCCGGTGGCATTCTGGGAGGCCCCGACAAAGGAGGCCACGGCGGATCCGGCTGCACCCGTACCGCCGATGGGCTTGCCCCAGCGGTACCCGTCGAGCATGATCTGCCCAGGTCGTCCGTAGGGGAACAGGGCGCTGGCAGTCTTTGCTGCGTCGAGGAGATTCTTCGCCGCAGCAGTCATGACAAGGCCATCGAAGAGGGTGGCATCGGAACCGCTATAAGTGCTGTCGATTCCGTCGACCTGGGTCTCTCCAAGGACCGTGGCCAAAATTCCCTTTTCCTCAAAGGCCGACTTGAGAGACGCGGCCTCGGTCAAGTCGCTCTGGGTGGCTAGGATGCCAACCTTAAGACCGACCGCAGTCGGGAGCTTATTCGCCAGGATGCTGAGACCTTCTGTAGTATTGTCGTGGTAGTAAGTATCCTCGGGCTCAGGATGCTCGAGACCAAGCGCGTCGGCCAGGCGGCAGGCAATGTCGTTAGAAATTCGGTTGACCTGGGTAACCACGTTCTGTCGCACTTTGGGGGACTGGATCATGCTCGCCTCGAAGCGCATAGCGTTGATGAGGAATTGCTGCTCGACTGTGGTGAGCGAGTTGTAGAAGAGCCGTGGCTGCGACCAGTGGTCGTCAAAGGTTGCGGATAGCAGGCGGTTGAGAGAGCCCTCGGTGGTGCGACCAGGAGCCGTGAAGAAACCACGTCCACTGGACTGGTTGGCTTGCATGGGGAAACCGCCGCTCAGGGCGGATGGGGAGTCTTTGGTAAATTCATGTTAGCTAAAGAAGAGTCCCCGTATGTAGTGTGGTATGCCACAATTGCAAGGGTTTCGAAGGGATGGACGGGGCATGATGCGGAGGCTTCCTCGGTCCTTGAGATGCTTTGCTCAAGGAAGACCGTGGGCGGCACAGCTGGAGCACGGCAGCTCGAAAATACACCCGGCTAGTACTCTTTTCCAGGGCTCTGCTCTCGAATAAATTGGGGCTGGGGAAAGAAGCCGGTACCCCCAAATTTGGGGCTCCGAATGCGGATGTCGACAAAACAACACAAGGAGGCAGCTTACAGTGGCGGATGTTCTTGTGGATAAACATCTGACCAGCACCATCGCGGTTGTTGTTGTGGATGGACGATCGAGGCATATTGATGGGAAGCTGTTCAAAGTTGGGACCTCCATGGCGGTTGAGCTGCGTGTCGAGATAGGAGAAAATACGTCCTTGAAGAAGAGGATCTTCGGTGAAATCGACGCCACGAACAATGTGGCCGGGTTGGAACTGGAATGACGTTAACATAAAGGTAATTGTCGGCTCTCGTGGCCAACCACATCTCTAGAAGCCTGCCCGCTGTGGGTGCAAAACGTTGGCCCAGATGGGCAAGGACCGGTGCTACGGTATCAACGAGCACAAAGAGAAGAGGAAAACTCACCATAATCTGTTCTGTCTCGGCGAAATAGTTTGTGGGATTCTGCGTCAGTTTGAACTTGCCCAGAGGTTGCAGGGGGGCATATTCCTCGGGGATGATCTTGGTAGGGTCGAGGAGATCAAAGCCGTATTTGAGAGCATCTTCCTCCTCGACAATCTGCACGCAGACTTCCCACTCGGGGTAGTTTCCGTTTTCGATGGCCTCGAATAAATCATGGCGATGTGCATCGACGTTCTTGCCCGCCAAAACTTGGGCCTCCTCCCACACAAAGCTAGCTTTGCCTTGTTGGGTCTTGAAGTGCCACTTGATGAGCCTCGACTTGCCCTCATCCGTGACAAATCTAAAAGTGTGGACGCCAAATCCATCCTGTCTCTGCCTGTTAGCCAGAGTTGCGTCTAGATCCCAATGGCGTTGTTTCGACGGAGAGTACGTACCACGTGGCGGAAGGACCTTGGAATTCCGTACCCAGCCATGGCCCAGAACAGAGTGTGCATGGTGCTGGGCTGGGAGCTGAAGTAGTCCCAAGCGGAGTCGTGAGCGGTTGCCGCTTGAGGAATCTCATTGTCCGGCCTTGGTTTTACGGCGTGGATCAGGTCGGGGAATCTAATGGCATCCTGGATGAAGAACACCGGGATATTGTTGCCAACAATATCTGAAACTCATGTTAGCGAGAAGTGCGGAAGATGGACGCGGGAATTGTCCGTACCAAAGTTTCCTTCGTCGGTATAACTAGGCGCATAATGTCAGCAGCATATTAATAATGTCAGAGACAGCGAGTATTGTGCAACTCACAGTCTCAGAGCAAAGCCGTGAACATCTCTGACAGTGTCGGGGCTTCCTCGGCTTCCAGCCACAGTCGAGAAACGAAGAAAGATGGGCGTCTCCTTCCCAGCCGCACCGAGGAATGATGCTGCCGTGATGTTGCTCCAATCAGCATAGCTGGTGAAAACACCGTGGGCGCCGGCTCCTCGAGCATGGACGGCGCGTTCGGGAACCTACACCAACGGTTAGTACCAGACCCCGCCGGTGTGAAAGGAATCCAGGTGGCTTTCATACTCGCTCGTGGTCAAAGTGCTGGATCTTTTGCCGAAAGATGAAATCTTCGAGGAGGGTGGGACCTCTTGCTCCTGCCTTGAGGCTAAACTGGTCTTCCATAGGGCCACCAACATCCGACGTCATGAAGCTGTCATCGTCGTCTACTTCATGCTGCTCCAAGTACTCTGTTGGATCAGTTGTGTCGCCAGACTCATCTCGGGCCTTAAGAGACTGGCTACCGTCCATGTACGGACAGGCTCCCAGAACAAGGCCAGAGAGGGCAGCCCAAGTGAGGGCAGCAACCGGAAGTTTCATCGTTGCGCCGTTGTGTGACAAGCACTGTCCGTGAGAGGTTGAGGGTGCGGACTGGAATGTGACGGGCAGGTATTATAAGAAGGTTTGAACCAAGGCTCTGTAAGGTTGGCCGTAGGGAGGAGAGCAAGAATGAAACTCGGGCCAGCTCTGTGAGTGGGGGACGAGTACTTATACACAAACTGGAAGCCATAATGGTTGTAGCAATTCCCACGTCAAAATAATGGAAGGGAGGGTACCTACATGGGTAGTTCCTAATATCACGGCCACTAATATATTCCGCATGACCCTCTCTTTGCCAAGTGTTGTGGACACGACGGGAGAACCCTGTAGTGCTCTCCCATTCACTCATGTTAATACTCTTTGATCAAGCCCATGCACAGAGAGGCCATCACAAATCATATCACTACCGACAGCAGAAGAAAGTTATGCTATGCAGGTCCGACGGTACGTCCTTAATCAAATTCGACATGACGTCTTGAAGATTGATGCTCGACGGGCTTCCGGGAAGGGCCTTAGAGGTCGAGGTACCAAGAATCAACGTGGTCGCATGAAGGGCCGGATGTGATCATCCCAAAGGACGTAGGCGATATCTGCGCGGGACGTCTAATGAAGGCAAGACTTTGTGCTACGGCACCGATGACCAAAATTCATCGATTGCATATCTAACGGGCTGTGTGGGCAGATATGCAAGGCGTCCGTGGGTCGCCATGTCTCTCGAATGGAACCCAGAAGTATTCCTTTCGCCAAAACTCTGACCCTCGAAATGGCCAATAACCACACAAGATGGCCTCGCAGGGTCCGTCCCGTTCGAATCATCATGGCGCGGGCGCCCTGCTTCTGCAGCCCGAGGTGGCATGTCTGGGCGATGGCAAAGTGAATATAGTATCAGTTACCTCGGGACAGGGTGGTACGGACCCCTAATGCACGTCGACCAAACGGAAAGAGATTGAAAGTTGTGCGTTCATCACGAGGGACTAGCTACGATGAAGGGGCTCTGGGATGCCCTCTAGGAGGAATGGTGGTACCGGGTGGCCAAAGCGGAAGGGAAAGAAAGTATGATGGAAAATAATGAAGAAGGAATAAAATGATTAGACACTCAAGATACAACATAACAAGATGGGGTGACGAGGCAATCCCTGGTGGCGATGGTGAGGGCACCAATCGACGATTGGCAACATCCGACTCGAGTTATATGGCTCCATGAAGGC
Source organism: Zalerion maritima (assembly GCA_022664585.2). Lineage (NCBI taxonomy): Eukaryota > Fungi > Ascomycota > Sordariomycetes > Lulworthiales > Lulworthiaceae > Zalerion > Zalerion maritima. The sequence goes on along the minus strand of JAKWBI020000193.1, from coordinate 57,881 downwards.
TGGCGACGCATTGGGTCTCTACCTGTGCCTGGCAAGGTTTCTCGAGTAACGCCGAGTGGCAGAATAGGAACTAGCGGGCGGCACGGCAGTTTGAATTTTCCTGACCGGTACCCAGTCTCTCTCAAGCCCGTGAGCAGTAGGCTTTCCCGGCCTCCAGATGCCCCGAGCCACACCCCCAAGGATTGTGTACAAGGTCAAGCCCGCAGACCGGCCCGCTCATTATTCAGTATTCCGCACCCTGCTATTGATAGCACCGGATGAAAAACACCGTTGCCAGCTGCTGGTCGAGGCTGGCAGTGAGTGACAGGTACAAGCAGAGTGGACGGGGAAAGAGCTTGAATTTTACCGTATACACAAGAGACCGGGGAGGCGAGAGGTAGGAGCAATAAGCGTTGGTCTAGACCTTCTGCTGAAGATCAATCGTTTTCCGGCTTCGGTGAAGTATGATTTTGGCCGACGGTTGGGATCGGGGGACAAACAACTGCAGGCGTACGCGCAGGAATAGGTGGGACTCCTGCACAGGCCATCCAGGATATCCAGGCTAGCCAGGCTATCCATGCCAATAGGAAAGGATGTGTCCTTGGCGCCTCGAAGTTGCAGATGTTTCGAAACAACGCAAAATGAAGATTGGAGGCTCAAAGCCGACCCGATAACTCAAGTTGATTGCCGACAAGTACCGGCCCACAGCAATCACCGCGGCTTTCTCTCAGCATGGATGGCTGTCTCCGGGCAATAAACATTGGTCAATGTGGAATTAGGGTACCACGGCATACGGGTGTCCCGTGTAGGGTATATCGTGGAGGAGTAAAATTGGAGCAGTTGGAGAAGAGAAGAGAAATCTTCGTTCCGATTTGAAGACCCGGCGAAGTGGGCTAACGGAGAAAATTGGATTTCCTAGAATAGCATCACGACGGGCGGTTACGCAGGTGTCCATGGACATATCACACATGCTGGCCCACCGGTGGGTGGTGTGCGTCGTTGGACTGTGTGTAACCCGTGACCGAGGAGATGGACAAGAGCCGGCGAGGGGAGAAACATGCCGGTCGAGAACCCGACAGGGACTCTATTCTCTAGGGACTCTATTCTCTAGTATTATGCAAAGATATTACCTTCCCCAGAGCTTGGATGAACTTCGACTCGGATGCAGTTTCAAAAGTCGGTTGTGCATGTCCGTGCACGGTACAAACCACCGCCCCCGGTTCCCAACGGCGTGGAGGTACCTTTTCTAGATGTGTACATGGCGCCAGCATCTGCACCAGCAGCCCCTGCCTTCCGTGCATTCCTCCAAGCCACCCGCTGCGGGGCCGACGACGGTTGGAAAGGACAACGAAAATCTCGGTCCATTCAAGTTTTCTTCGGCTTGCCAGGCATCGAGGGTTCTCCTTCCAACATTAGAGAACCAAAACACACCCCGATTTGTGTCTCCCCTTTCCGATGCATCACCAAGGCCCAGGGCCATGCACCTATCTCTCGGCAGATTTGCGAGCGCCACGTTCAGGAGAGCCAAGCCAAGGCGCCTCCCTCCGTTAGATGAAAGATCGTCGACGGTCGCATCAGGCTCTAAACTTTACCCCGCGTAAAGTCGAAGAGCTTTGTTCAACTCGAAACAGCCGGGGCGGCCAAGAGCCAAGAAACGAACAATTTGCTGGAACGGGAAAATCCCACCTTCAATTCACACGTATTCGCGCCCTGGTGCGTGGAATTACAGATCGGCCCTCCGCCATTGGATAGATTCTGCAGGCCAACGTGCTCGAGAACATTTCACAGCCTGCCTGCCCACACCAAGAAAATGTGGGGTCCACATCGGACGGTTCGCGAAATTTTGCCATCGTATGAACGTGGTATCATGGTCATGTCTTGTCAACGGCCCTTAGCGGCACAAGATGTGGAACCAATTTGTGCCACCCATGCCCGACGAATGGAATCAGGACCATCTGCATCGCCATCGATATCTCCATTGCCATCGTCCGGGGTTATCCCAACTTGAGTCGCGCTACGGTGCGAAGGTTTAGGTGCATGTGCCGCTAGTTTATATGAGCAATGCTAGGCTCCAGATTAATCGCCAATAAAGGTAATATCATCCGCGAGGCACGAGTGGAGTTGGTTAGTATGAACCGCCCGCCCAACCACGGACGCAAAGAAACTGGAGCCATACGCAAGCCTAATTCCAACCCTCAACCTGGTTGGCGATGTGGTATGTACATAGTGGATGGTGGGTTTCCTATATCACATTCTATTTTCGTCCACAAGTCCAGCATTATAGCCCACCGCTGGAATCCGGGAGGTTCAGCAAGCACAGTCAATGTCACCGACTCAAAAATAATTCCCTTCTACCGGCCTTCCGCGTCTCGGGGCCAATGAATCTAATGTGATGAAATCTAGTGCCTGACATCTAACGTATATAACTTCTCAACACTGTACGGGAACGATGCGTCTACTTCTCCGATTATATTTTAAGCTTATAAAACAGGAACTATTATAGCAGACAGGCAGAAGACGAACGCAGATTACTTGGCAACAACATGGAGTAGAATGGTGCTTTTAATAATTCTTGCCAGCATGTCTGCACTCCCGTCAACCCCCCCTTTTTTATTCTTGTGTTGTTTAGCAAAAGAAATAGCTCTACCAACTGCCTTGCGCGGGATGAAACGAGTGCAAGCAAACCAGAGCGTTGCGACGGGGGCAGCACTAGACAATCTCACCGCAGGGTTTCCGGATCTTCTCTCCCCTCCCTTTTTCTCGTCGCACCGTCGTGGCTCATCACTTCATCAATACCCTGAACAGGATGCCAAGGATGGGCGCATTGCAATAGACCAGATGGATGGATCACTGCACTGGCGGAAGCCATATGCTAAAGCCCCACTGCACCATTGTATGCGACGAGGGCCTCGGGACTCATTCCGTTCTTCACGCCCCCGCCCTTGTTGGTAGCAGTCAGGCCCAGAATGTCAACAAGATCCTTGATCTCTTCGGGTCCTTGCACGCCAGTCAGCGATATGAGGTAGAGTATCAAACCCGACACATGGGGGGCGGCTATTCAACCGGGTTAGCGATCGACCCGGGAGCGAGGTGGTCATCGTGAGCCTCGACGCAGGTGCTCAACATACCCATGCTGGTCCCGCTCATTAGTTTGTATGCGGGCGACTTCCAGCCATTTCCAACCCACGCGCTCATGATGGAGTCCCCGGGAGCGAATATCTCGACCTTCGATCCGTAGTTGGACCACGAGGGACGCTCGTCGTTTTTGTTCATGGCCCCGACCACGAGAGCAGATGGTGCGGAGGAGGGCGAGTAGTTGGCGGCGTCGGCGCCTTCGTTTCCAGCCGCAGCTACAGTCAGGACTCCGGCATCGTGGGCTGCCTTAATGGCTTCGTTCATCATCCTGGACATGTCGCCGCTGAACGACATGTTGATGATGGCCTTGTCGAGGATCTTTCTCGATTTCGCGTTGTCCACGGCTGGAATCCGGCGTCAGCAAACGGCCATTCTCGGAGACGATGGTGTACAACGTAGTTACCCCATGTTATTCCCTTGACGACATTGGAGATGCGCCCTCCCTGGTTCGCATCGAGAACCTTAACCGAGACCAGCTTTGCGCCTTTGGCAACGCCGACGTTCCTGCCGCCGATGATGCCAGCAACGTGGGTTCCATGGCCATTCTCATCGTCATCCTGCCCGGCGTCAGTACTCAGTTATCCTCGCCCCTTAATTTGCCTTTCTGCGAGGTGCTTACATTGTCGTTGACAAAGTTTGCCCCAAACTGAACCTGGTCGTCCGAGAACTCCTATTTTTTTTTCGATTTAGAACAGAGGGCCGCGAAACCGGGGCATGTTCCTCAGCACGTCTTACATTATGCAGCCTGCGGATGCCTGTGTCTATGACATAGGCCCATGTGCCGCTAACGTCGGCATTTTTATCATAGATGTACTCCTGGGTGTTCATGGTGGGATGGGAGAGACGAGCAAGACCCCAGAGACCTGCTATTTTGCTAACATCCTGACAGGTGCCACCATCCTCAGCACAGCGAAGCTTCTGGATCCCGTGGTCGTCGACCGGCAAGGCTCTTTTGTCGAAGTTGATATATGCATCTCTCTCGACATGTTCAACCTGAGAAGTTGGGTTAGTTCGACACCCCAAAGGACAACAACAACAACAACAACAACAACAACAGTGCCGTTCGGTTCCTGTGTCCCAGATATTTCGGGAATAATTTTGTTCTTACATATCCGGAGCCGTGGATAAATTCATCCAAGTCACCGGGGTCGATGTCTATGTGGTACCCTCGTCTGGCACCGATTGTAAAGACGTCCCGAACACCCGAACGGGACGTGTTCGCTGCCCTTGCGTGAACGAGTGTTTCATGGAAATCTCTCTTCTGCTTGCTTACGTGAGGCTTGTACAGCACAAGATAGCCGTCTGAGCCTGCGTCAATAGTATTTCTGTTTGTGGTAGTAGGCTGGGCCGGGACTGCGTTAGCTACGCCGGAGAAGAGAATGGCGGCGAGGGAAGCGTAAACGAGGGCGGACTTCATGTTGGGAAATGGCGACTTGAGCGAGGTTCTATGGAAAAAGAGAGGACCAAGGACTGGATGATGTGACGGCCGAAGACGAGATGGCTGGTGGACAAGTTTTCCAGCAGACAGACAAGAGAGCAGCTCTAGTTTTATCCGGAAACAGACGAGCCTCGGGCACCGGGAATAGTCCTTCAGGTGGTGTTTGTTGATGGTAACCGGCGACGTTCTGACTAGAACTTTGGGGGCTAACGGCCACCAAATCGCGAGAGCCCATGGTGTCGGCTTCTACGAAACATGGCGCCGAACTAACATGACTAGGCCTCCCATAACCACCGAATTCTGACAGCGCAAGTGGAATCCCAATTCTCTGCTTTTCGACTAAATCTTGACTCGAAGTCATTGCTGGGGCTCTATCATAGGGCATCTCTGACCCAACATGGTACTACTTACGGAGACCAGAAGAGCATCTCTACGGTAAACCGCCTTTAGGATGATGCTGTGATGTCCCTTCATTGATTGCTACTAACCGACTGTACATATGCGCACTGAGATGCTCGAGGTGGGCTTGGCGACAATGCCCGTCCGTTTCTTGATGCCCGCGATGAGCTTGGGGAGGCGATAGACTTTGCACTCCTCGGGTACGACGGACATCCGAACTGCATCAGGACATGGCTCCTAGGACGGATTAGTTACTTCCTGTGCGTGTGGGCGAGTATCCATAGAATTGGGAGATCGATCGCACGACTACATGTACTGCGGGCCGACGCGGTAGGTACCGCAGATGTCCCCATGCCCTAAAGAAATAGGGAAGTCTCTATTGACAGACATCCTTGCAAAGTAAGGGAGAACCCAAGAATCCCGGTGGCTCCACCACCACCAAACGTTTCGACAAAAGCTGGGGCAATTACCTCCGCGCAAAGGAAGACAGACGCCACTGGCTCTTGTTGACAAAGAACTATCTCCTTGATGCAGAATATTATCGTATTCTTGGCACATCATGATATTGGGGTGTAGGTCAGTGACGGGGAAATGGGCTGCTTGTTTACAAATACGAGCACGCACGAAGAATTGCGTAAGTAGCTTTCATGGATACGTTGTCGACACTAAGCATCTCGAGTCAAGCATGATGGAAGCTGTCGTATTCGAACGTGCTGCCAAGTTCTGGACGTGTGGTGGGTCAGTGTCCTGGTCCAATTGTATTCGGACGCCGGCGAGGCAAGATCTTTTACTGTGGTATACTATATCAGATGGGAGCTAAGAAATGCCGAGAACCAGCGCACAATATATATATATATATATATATAATCTGTATATCTGGTCTGCCAGAAATTAGAACCTAGTTAGCACTTTGACACATAATTGTCGACCGTCGGAATACCGACTAGATGCACATTTGGAAAATAAAAGCCCATTCCATCTCCATCTGCCATTTATCATGCACCACTCCCGTAATGAATGAAAGATATGTATGGATTGCAAACATTACCAACTATCTATATTCGATATCCCGAGATGGCCTGGCTTCGAGAGTAACCCACAATGGTAACTATAAATAATGACACAGACGTTGAGTTTCTGTGCAAGAGCTCGATGATGCTAAACACCTGTCATCCGTGGTATCCATGAAAAGGTCCACTATAGCACCCTCCTTATATACTAAATGCAAAATAATGAGGAGCAATGCCGCTGTCAAAGGGATAAGTATACAATAGCGACTCCGCTCCAGATACAAATGCGTATGCAAAGTCTCTAAAAGGCCAAACTCCAAAATGACACATGATCACGTGCTTATGTACGTTCCCTCCTGCTCCTCCCCCTCCTCCCAGGGGGTGCTTTCGAGGACTTCTCCTTCGCTTCGCCCTCCTCATCGCTAGCCTCATCCGGCTCAGACTCCTGATCTTCATCCTCCTTAAGAATAGTCTCAAGAGCCAGCTTCTTCATCCCCTTCGCCATCTCAGCATCCCCACCTCCCTCTTCTCTCTCCCCCTCTTCTTCTTCACCAGCCCCGTCGTTCCCTACAATACCACCAGCAGGAAAATTGATAACGACGCTATTATGGCCACCACCACCACCACCATCAACCAGCTGCCCTTGCTTAATCCACCCAACCTCGACCGCAAACATAACCACGTCCCCAGCGCAAGAGAACGACTCCACCTCGTCGGGTGCATCGGGATTCAAATGCAGCCACATCTCTGCCGTCTCCTTCTTGAACTCCCTTAGACTCTCCTTGTCGCTTCCCTTAAAATGTTTGGGGGACGTGAGAAAGGAGTAGATGTACGCAAGCCACAAGACGTTGGTGTAGGGTGCGTACACCGCCCAGTCCAAGGGTTCTCCCGTGGCTGCCGTGGAAGGGTGAGCCGTTTCGTAGCTGGGGTGTGAAGGAGGTAGGTGACATCGCGTCCCTCGGAGTAGGTGCGATCGCATGCGGCGGTACACGGCGCACTGAGCCGCGTGGGTGGAGGTAAAGAGGGAGAGGTCGTTGTCCAAGTCCGAGAAGGCCACCGTGGATGGGACTCTTTCGCCACCTCCTAGCTGCTGTGCGACGAGTTCTTCTTCCTCCACAGTAGTGTCCGGGATTGGTGCATCGGGGTCGTCTGCTCGACTTAGACCATAGTCCAACACGGTGATGTCCAGGCCCGAAAACCCAAACTTGCGACTCCCCGCCCCCTTGGCCCTTTCGGCTTGAGGCACGGAATCCCGAACCCGTCGAACACAGAGATTTCCCTCGTGCAAATCCCTGTGCTCGAACCCAGCCAGCTCTTCCGCCCTCGCGAGCGCGATGGCAAGAAGAAAGAAGATATCCCACACCATATCTATGTGCGTAATCTCTAAATCCTCCAGCGCCATGCCCGCATCCCCCAGTTCCACGACCAGAAACTTGGTGTCGTCTAGATACCTCGACGGCGACGGGTAAAACTGCAGCCTACCAGGATCCTGTCTCTTCAGCTTCCTGTGAAAAGCCTGGTGTGTAGAGAGTAAACCTGGAGTTCCTTTCCCAACGACGAGGAACTGCTCCTTGTACACCACGAACCCCGGGATGCTGGCGAGCCACTGGGATATGAGGAGTTCCGAGGATGCTGATGTTGGGTCGTGGGGCTCTTCGTCCACAAGCTCGGCTTTCACCTGCGCCCTTGTTTGCGGTTTTATGGGTGACGATAGCCGGATGACTTTGATGATGGAGGTACCCAGCGGATTTCGCACGCGATAGACTTCTGCAAAGGAAGCTTCGGCGATTTTGGTGATTGTTGATTCTGCGGGACAGAGGTCTGACCAGCCGAGTTCGCGCAAGGCCGTTGTTGCTGAAGGTGGTTGTGACAGCGATGATGATTCTCGTTCGGCCGGCGTGTCGCGTTCACATTTGGCTGGCTTGGATCGTGATTTGGACTTCCCGGGCTTGTCATTGGACTTTCTTGGTTTGGATTCCTTGATCAGAGTCGTGGCGACTTCTTGTGATAGTGATGCAGGGTCCTCCTCTTCTCGATGCACGGTATCTGCTGCTTGACTGTTTTTTCGTGGCCGTCCCTTCTTTTTCGTTCCCTTAGGCTTGGGTTCATCAGGCACAGTCTTTTCTGACATTGGTTGTGATGCTGCCTCCTCTAGTTGGCTTTCCATTTCCACGACGGCCTCCGGTTGCGCTGGTGTTTCTAACGGCGCTTCCTCCTCTCCCTCGAGCGCAGTCGGTTCTGCACGGGGCTTGGCCTTGGCCTTCCGCGGACTTCTCCTCAAAGGCATCCTAGCCACCATCTTCTTCTTTGGTGACTTCACATTCTTAGATATATCTACGCTCAGGTCTACCGCGCTCAACTTCTCGGTGAGCTTGTTGACGTCGGCATCTCTCAGAGCAGCCCCGCTTGACTTGGGCCGGCTAGGGTTTGTCGGATCTTTCTCAAATAACGGAGCGACCTTGGGTTTGCGGGTTTTCTTCCCGTACTGTCGTAGTGTTGGAGGCATTTTGGAAAAATTTGCCGGGCAAGGTTCTTCCCGAGGTGCTGATGTTTTTGTTGGGAACACTGATTAGGGAGCAAGAATAGGTAGGTGTGGTCATGCGCCCGACAGCTAATATTGTGAAGTATTATTTGAGGAAAAGGAAAGAAGTGGGCGACATCCAAAAATGGGTCTCTAGCAGCAGAATTAGAGTCAGAATGAGGCTATTCGCAGTCATCAATTCTCCCTTCTCTTACCCGGATTCCTTTACTTCCCAGCTGCAATCGTTGTTGACATCACTCCGCAATCGGCTGCCACAGCAACAATCTTATCGCCACGTGCTACTACTAGATTACCTAGCGCCGATAAAAAGAAATGGCAAGACAAAATGACCTGCCGATTGAGGTTTCAATGGAGTGGCTCGTGCTCATCCGTACAGCTTAGCAGTGGATCCCGTAGGATGATCTCGTCGTTGCTGGTCTGAGGCCCGAGTCGCGCGTGTCCTTTTTAATCCCCATATTCATCCTCCTACAACACTTTAGACCACCGGCCCTAGGTACCGTAGCGCATTATGAATTTCTTCAAAGGGGATAAGAAGCCAGAGGCCGAGGCCCCAGTAGTTGATGCCGATGCAGGTACGTCGCGATCAATCGAAGCATCTTATTTTTGTTGGTCCTGTCGTCATGACGGGAATGATGGACAACTAGGCGAATGTCCAATCATTCCACCACAAAAAGACTCGATAATCCTCAAAATAGGATGAAAACACCGTCGACCATCTCTAACATGTATATCTTGCCTTCTATTCAGACTTTGGCGATTTCGCCGCCGGAGCAGCAGACGCAGCAGAGCCTGCACCGGTGCCCATCCAGCCGCTTGACGGCGCCGGCGCCGATGCGACGCTCGATCCCAACATGGCCACCATCACGACAGCCCCTTACACGAAATGGTACCGTCTCGACGAGCGTTACTCCCCCTCCGACTTCTGGGCGGAGGGTCTCCTCATCGGCGCCTTCGCATTCCTCATGGTCCTGTACACGTGGGGTTTCAAGAAGAACCGCTCGCGGTCACGCAACTGGTTCAAGGCGCACTCCCCCTCGCTGGCCAAGGAATTCGCATCCGTCGGCTTCTCCCCCGAGGTGGTAGTCGCCGCCGCCACCGCCGACGAGACCTCCCAGGAGGTCTCTCCCGAGCAGGGTCTCCGCAAGCGCTCTCCTTACGAGTACGCCTCCTACGCCACCGGCCGTGCAAACGTCGGCTTTGTGGACCTCAAGCTCGAGCTCATCAAGCGCTTCAACCCCGTCAACGCGCTTGTGGAATTCCTCCTGGCCACCTTCTTCGAGAGCTTCCCCATGCCCGAGGACTCCATGGAGGCCGTCATGTACCCCTTCGACGGCCACGAGGGCCAGATGGTCCCCGAGGTTCCCGGCACCTCGGAGGTGCGCAAGCTCAGCAAGAGCACCTACGACGGGTTCGTTTTCGCCCTCGTCAACAAGGATCGCATGAAGAAGCTCCGCGAGGATCGTTATGATATCAGCATCACGTTCACCAAGGACCACCCCAAGTTGCCCATCTGGGCCACCGCGATGAGCGAGAACGCTGAGATCACTGACGCCCTCTTGACGAGCGAGCTCGTCCAGGCTATCGAGAAGGCTGGAGATCTCTTCGATTACCTCATTGTTACTGATCAACCTATTATAAAGCCTACCACGTAAGTTCTCTTCCCTCACCTATGAACCAATCCCAGGGTCAAGCGGCTAGCTAACCTTTTTTTCCAAAAAAAACACAGCGTCGAAGAATGCACATCCACCAAGCGCATCTACCTCAAGTACCACCTCCCCTCCACCGACGACTACTCCGCCCTCCTCCCGCTCTTCGACATCTTCCTCCGCCTCCCCGACCACCTCGTCAAGGTCGGCCACTTCCGCTCGCAGGTCACGAGCAAGCTGAGGATCATCCGCGAGGCGCACCTCGGGGAGCTCAAGAAGGTGGCGGAGGCCGAAAAGGCCGAGGAGAGGGCGCTCGAGAAGGATAAGGCGAGGAAGGAGAAGAGGGACAGAGAGCTCGCGGCCCTCGACGCAAAGGGGCAGAAGAAGTATCTCGAGAAGGAGAAGGAGAAGGAGTACAAGAAGAGCATGAAGAAGTCCTCTATGAAGGGCTAGGGAGGACAGCAGCAGAGGATTTTCTCCTCCTAGAGGCGGGGTTTCTCGAAGAAGTGAAAAATGGCCCTTTGCCTACCACCCAGCGACCCGCCAACCGATGTAGGTGGGCGGGCTAGTAGCTGCTGGACTTGTGTGCACGATGAACCTACCTGGCTCCGGGAAAAAGAGGGACGGAGCGACAAAAAGTATTTATACGTCTGTATTATCTACCTATTTACTCCCCATGCTATGTTGTATTCCGCGGACGGTGTTGCGCGCGGGACGGTGTTGGGGGTCGGGAGTGTATTCCATGCCATCCCGAAAAAAGGAGCAATAGGTATTTGGCGCATGTATGTACAGAGGAGTTTCTTAATTCTGAGAGGCACAAACCTACTTTCATACCGTTATATTTACTGCTGTTGCTACAGGATTTTTAGGTGCCCTGCTATGTTTGTTCCCCCCCCCGGGACCAGCTTGCGCGACTGATTTCATCCCATCAATTTTGTTCCTATAATGTTCCTCTTAACCCTATTGCCTGCCTGTTCTCACCTCGGGCGTCCTGGACATGCTTACTCATGCTTGTTCATGACAATTAAATGGGAGCATCATCGGGCTTTCTCTCTCCCCCAGTGGCATCCATCCCATCATCACATGGAGGCACCTCATCCCTACTCAGAACTCATGCCAGTACCTCTCGAGAACAGACCGGCTATAATTCACGTTCCCCTAGTCCGTCTTTCCTTCCTTGTCCTTCTGCAAGAGCTGGTTTATGCGATCGATCTTGTCCTGCGGGTTCTGTTTCTTGTCGGTCCTGTATTTTCATTGAGAAGCCCTCGTTAGTACATCCCATGACCTAAGGAGATATATAGGCCTGAATTTCGATACGATGCATACCTTGTCCCGACCCTCATGCTCGTCTGGATCCTCTGTGCGCCAGTGGCATGCACGAGGGCGTGGGCTTTGCCGATTATCCCCATCACGTCGTCCCATGAGCCTTCTGTATTTGGGCGAGAGTAGTGTGTTGGTTAGTTTCCACCGTTTCTAATTCTTGAAAGTCCGTCCAGCTGGATAATGACCACACAATCTTTCATCTCGGAGGAGGCGGGATGGATTAAAACGAGACAGACATATATAACGTACCAACAGTAGTACCCGCGCTGTGCATGGTGTAGTCCAACCCACTGGCCTTGAGGAGTTTTTGCACCTCTGCTACTTCCGCAGCTACTGAGACGCCTATGCCGACCTGTTCTTGCACGGTTAGTAGTCGGTTATCATTAGCATGACGATCGTTTACCAAGAGGTTCATTTTTTTCTTCTTTCCCTTCTCCGTCAGATTTTCTTGTCTCCCCCCCCTCTCTCTCTCGTGGACTAGATTAGACTTTTCTTTAATTGGAGAGAACGGGGCCTATCGTCTTCCGAACAAAATGTGTGCTCCATCTACCCGCCCAGTTTTGCTCTCGTATATAGGTATGTGGGTAGGGAAATGTCCTTCTTCCCCCCCCCCCCCCTTTCTGCTAATCCGTCTACCCCTTCTTCCAAGTCGACAGGGAAAAAGAAAAGAAAAAAAGAATTGTGAGGGTCCAGAATGAAGGGGAGGGGTGGGGGAACGAGTGTACGTGCTAGAAGATCTTCTCGCAGTCTAGTAATATTACGTACCGGAACGAGACAGAAATCGGCATAACACCACAAGGGAGTCTTGATGCTGCTGGGGTCGTGGGCAGAAAAAGCCAGTGCACCAGCACCAGCAGTTGTAAAGGCAGCTGCCTGATCTCCCATTTTTGTTGGCCTCCCTATCAAGGCGATGAAAGGACTTCCAGGTAAGTTGAACGGTTTATATTTCGTGACGAGCTGAGCGCTCGTGCGGGTCCAGCGTGTTATTGGGTCGTGGTGGATCTGTAAAGATTTTTTCTTCTTCCTTTGAAGTGTTTCGTAGTTTCCTTCTTCCTGTTCTCCTCCTCGAGGTATTCTGATATGTCTGACTGCTGGGAAGTATGAGGAGCTGGTGTCGGTGCTTGTTTCCGGGGGCGTCTTGATGGTTGAATCTCCGAAAATGCTCCTGTGGAATTCAGAGAATGGGGACTTAGAGGCAAGGCGACGTTGGTTGTGGCAGACGAAAAAGGGAGCTGTTATTAGTTGTGTTCGTTGCGGGCACGAGACAAGTCGGGGAAGACGAAGACGGCATGCTGCTGCTGCCGTTGTTGATACCATGGCTTGGGCAGGTAGGATGAAGTGAATTATCCGTACACTACTGCGCCGAGATAACCGATTTGTGGACGAGGTGGCTATGACATCAACCCATGGTCGACGTTGGCCAGCGGCAGGTGGGGTGATGAGAGACTGCGGAGGCGGCAGCTGCCGTGCTGCGCAAAATAGCTTGGCACTATCCCGGAAGTATTCCGTATTCCATACTGGCCACGCACAAAAAGGGAATAATACTACATCTGTACATCTCACGTTTACAAAGCATATAAACATGTCCGATCAAATCGTAGGATTATGTAGAAGTGTAGTATATATGGCGAGCTACCAGGTATGCCGAATTTCTCGTCAATGGAAAAGTGCAGCACAGGTATATCGGAGTCTATGCTCTGCTAGATACAATATACGCAGCTAAGTACCCAGGAGGGTAGGTGTATATCTACGAATGATGTGTCTAGCTAAGAAAACGGTCTATCTGCGACTTCCCAGGTGCGTATTGGACGCTGTCCTTGACTGTTCCCTCCATAATCATAGCTCAAGTAGCTTGTATGGTTTTGAATGTCCCCAAGAATGCTAAGCAACCAATATTGCAGAAATAAACAAGTGGCAAATTTATAACGCTTCCCCATGTTGAATCCCTAAAATATGAGGTCGGCCGATGATGACGGTATATGCACCTATTCAAAGAATCAAACCTCCCGGTAAAATGGCGAATGAGCCCTTGTGTCCCCTGGTGATAACGCCTTGGCTATGCTGGATTTCAAAAGCAACCCGAGAGAAAAATAAGGAAAAAAACCTAAAAGCAACTCTTGGAACTTGTCTCCCTAACCGTCTATTCTGGCCACGCTTTAGAACATGAAGAGGGCGGCGGCCAAGAAAGTCACTAGCGCGACACCGGTACCGACGTCAAACTTCCCGGTAGCGCCGCTGGTGCTACCGCCGTCCTCAAAGTCGGTAGACCGCCCGACGGCGTTCGATATGCCATTGAGCGAGTCGGCAACAGCCATGACGTCTCCCTGGTCGAAGAAGTCCACGAGGACCAGCACGGGCTTGACGCCCCATTCGGAGGTGCACCCATCGGCATGGGTTCCCAGGGCTCCCGTCGTGCTGGTGTCGTCGCTGTTGGTGGTCTCGATGTCGTCAACGTCGGGGATCATGACGCTGCTGATGAGGGTCTTGTACGCAAAGTGGTTCAACATGGGCATATAGTTGCTCGAGATGGCGGTGGCGTAGCCGTCGTCGGTGAGCGAGGAGGGACGGTCGAGCGTGCAGTTGAAGCCGGACAAGGAGAGCACTTCGAAGGCAGTCTCGAACACGTACGCAAACTCGGGCAGGAGATAAGGATAGGTGCTGTCGTACGTGATGCTAGCAATGAACGACACGAGGCGGGTGTTGGCTTCGATCATGGTGCGCAGGGTGGGCCAGTCTCCGGTGGCTTCTGTGGTAGCAGGCGTATAGCCGTACGAGTCAAGACCGGCAGTCTCGAATGCAGCGGCAATGTCGGCGACATCGGCATCGTCCGAGTTGACGAGAACCAAGCTGACAACTTCGTTCGGGTTGTCGTCCATCCACACCCTGATCAGGGCAAGCCAGTCCGCGAGGGGGCCTGCGTCGAGAAGGGAGCATGTTGTGTGGCAGAGTTCGAGAGTTCCGTTCTCCACGTGCACCTGGGCCTGGAGCAGGCGGAGACCGGCCTCGAGGGCATAGGTTGCGTTGTAAAACTGGTTCCCGGCCACGCTATCGTCGGTCGAGTCATCACGGAGGAAGGAGCTGTCGTGGGCACCCATGTGGGTAATATTGTTGTATGCTCGGTCGCAGAGGTCGGGGGAGTTGTTGCAGGCAGTCGATGTGTCGGTGGACGACGACGTTGCCGCCAGAGCGGTGGCAGTGTAAGCAATTGTCGTGGCGGCATAAGTGCTGGTTGAAGGCGATGATTCAAACGTGTTCCCGCCGCTCCCATCTTCACCCTGGTTCTGTTCTTGGGAGCCAGATCCGCCAAACTGAGGAGTGGCAGACACTCCGGCAGAGAAGAGAGCCACGATGGCCCCCGTAAGAAGTGATCCCGGAAGCATGCTGGCTAAGTGATATATGGAAATGTGGTAAGCTGAGCGAGGGGCTTGACTGCGTAGGGGATGTCGCCGTCGGCTCTTCCTATGGCGGCAGATGGGCAATGATATACGGAATTAAATCCTTTGTTCTACGATTTCGGCAGGTTGTGAATCACCTGGTGGAGAGACACTCGTTTCCAGTCGGCTAGAAGCAAAAACGAAGAAGCCCACCCTAAAAGGTTGTTACGAGTAAAGCGAGTGGAGCTGAGAAAGGCTTGGGTCACCAGTCGCCAACAAAGATGTTCACCTGTATGAACGTTTGAAATGATCTGGTATAATGAAAACCTGGTTGAGGGCTTTGTAGGATCCAAAACGAAGGTGAAGGAAGAAAATATAAAGAAATAAGAGTATGACACAAGAGAGGGAGGAGAGGGAGTAGTCTTCCGAATGAGCGGGTGGAAGGCTGGGGTATAAGACAAGGGAAAAGGAACAAAAAAGGAACCGGGTTTCAGAAGAAAAGGCGAAAGGTTTAGAAAAAGGCGGCTGAATGTTGCTGCGCCTCGAAATGCCGTCGTCAGCCCCCCCTCACTCTCTCCAATTGGATTCAGGGGTGTCCTACCCTCCATGTTTCGTAAACACAAGTTGTACCAAGCAAAATCGGGGTACTCCAGTTTGCAATGCTATTTTATTCTGCTCTCTCTCTGTATTCTACAACTTCAAAATCTCGCTGGGGTGGCAGACAGGTGCTCGCTGCTTTTCCTATCGTGCCCATGTACGTGTAAGAATCCGTACACCATTCCATTTTCTCCCAGCATTTGCTCAGCCCATGACAGTGCATTGGAATCCTGCAGGGCGCCGGCTGAAAAGCATCATGTCGGTACGTACAGTAGCTCTGTTTGGTTACTTGGTGGTCAGCATCGCCTCCCTGGGCTTGTCAAGACCAGGTCAGTCGAAACAGCTGCCACGGGGCCTTCTTGGGGCCTTTTGGGGCGGGCCCGATGCCTCGAAGCAGGCACCTAGCAGTAAATCTACAGCGGTAGTAAATATTAGCGTCTACCAGAATGGCGCATGCACGGAAACATGTGGAGCAGTTCGCATGCAAAAACAGGAAGATATTGGGAAACAGAATCGTCAATCAATCTCATTCCTCTCCACGGCAAATGGTCGTATCGAGGGAGCAGCTGCATACAAAGTACAGACTAGGGCGGACGAGACACAGCAACGAGACAGCAACGAGACGGGCGGTGGAGGCTGAGCAGGCCTCTCGCAGCGATGAATGCTTTTGGCGGCAGCCCAGCCGTACGGGTGTCGTCTAGCCCATGGAAAGTCGTCGCGGCCCCCCGACCATGGCTTGAATAGACAGGTGCCTGCGACTGGGGTGGACCAGGCCCATCCGGCAATCTGGATCCCCGCTGCACCTACCCAGCCGCTAAACCCCTTCAAACTCTTATCCTTCCCCTAACAGGAAAGCGCTGACTAGTCTTTCTCTAGCACATTTCCGCCATCCTTGACACCTGTTTGCTGTCACTGCCGACAGCTGCCACCGCGGGACCTCAACAGCATCGACTGTAGAGACCGCAGAAACTCCCTCACCCCTTTTCGCTGTGAGCGTAAATACGATTTATTATTAGCTCCATGAGCCCGCTGCGTATCCGCCAGGCATTTTGTCCTCATTTTCCTGCGGTAGACCAGTCGACTGACCCTCTTCACTCAAATATGTGCATGCGTGTTTCTAGACTACAAAATGGTTGCAAACGTCAGCGGCTGTGGAGAATAAACCCGCGCACGTACCACCCATATGGAGCACTTGTCACTCTCCTCACCCCAGCAATTGCCTCGTGACAGAGTGTTCCCACACAAGGGATATTGCAAATAAAATGCCACGTCCCCCTCGCCGCGACGCACCTAGGAGTCATATTTCGGCGGCGTGGATTACCGATGAGTGTGAATTGACTGGTATCTTGCGAAACTCCCAAACCCTACCATAGCATCGTCTTGCTGCCTGGGACAGCGCCTATCACTCCGGATCGGCGCTGTACTTGGCGGCAGTCTTCTCGGCTTCGGCCTCAGCAGCTAGCTCCCTCGCCCTCTCTTCCTCCATGTCCTCGAGATGCTTCTTGCCTTCCTCCGTAGTAGCATCGATGATCTGCTCCTCCAGAGACAAGATTCCCGCATCTCCAAACTGCCCCACAAGCTCCTCCGCATCCTCAACCTTCATCTCGCCCAGCACCTTGTTAACCTTGTCTAGCTCTCCGCTTTCCAATGCTTCCTTCATCTCAGGCTTGAAACCGTCGAATATGGCCCGTGCTTTTTGTCCTTCTGGGTCGTCGCTCCCTGCCGGAGGGATCCTAATGTTTATCACCGTGCCCGGCTCCATGGCGTGAAGCTGGATCTGTTCCACCCCGCCGCTCTCGGCCGCCGACTGGGCCAGGATCTCGGCCGCCCGCCCCTTGATCTTCCCGTAGGTATCCTTGACGTCGTTGAAGAAGACATCCCGTGCTTGGTGTCCCGGAGTAGATATCCTTCGGAAGAATAGTGCTACGCCATCCTTGCCAAGCGCCCTGCAGTACTGGAGGAGCAAGGCCTGGTGTACGTAGCTGCGCGACTCGGCGGGTCTCTTCTCCAGCTCGGCATCGAATGCCATGATCAGAAGTGCGTCCGTTTCCTTCTCCGCTAGGACCTCTGGGTAGCGCGACAGGAAGTCGAGGGAGGCACTGTAGTTGTCCGGGCTGAGGGCTCCGAATCGCTTGCCAATCGCTGATGACTTTACCTCCGAGTCGTCTTCGTCACCTGCAGCGTCTGCTGTTGTCTTCTTTTCCGTGGGTGCTTGATAGCTTGGGTTCAAAAGCTCGACAGATGTGTCCGTCTTCTTGCCCTTGTCTTCGGACGCAGCAGGGGTGGTGCTGGGCTTGGCTTTGGCGACGTGGGAACTGTTAAAACCAGTGTGGATGCCTTCGCTCGTGATCTTCTTCCCTTCTTCTTTCTCCAGATCAGCAAGCTTGGTCAAGAGCTCCTTCTGGAGCGCCTCCACCTTGGAAAGATGGATGCCGACCTCCTCCAGCATGCCTTCATACCTATCGGCTGGCTTCTTCTCCTCGAGGGCTTGGTTAACCTGGTCGAGAAGAGTGGCCATCATCTTGGTGTATGAGGGCAGTGGCTCTTTCTGTTCCGTGTGGACTCCTTCGGGGCGGGGTGGCGGCGCGTCATCGGCTGGGTTCTTGGGCGTAGACTCGAAGACTGCTCTGAAAGCTACCTCGCCGGGGTTCCCAGCCTTGGCATCGGCCGCATGAGACTTCAAGGAGTCAAGCAGGCCTGATATCCTCCTCATTAGCTGGTCATTGATGATTCGCTCGTATTTCAACGTCTCAATCTGGTGCTTTCGCTGCTGGCGCTCGGCGTGGATCTGTGCCTGCTTGGCCCGGATGAAGGACCGCTTGTCTACATTTGGGTGCACCTCTACGTCCGAGTCGTCGCTCAGCTCAAGAGCATCCTGCACATTGAACAAAAAAAGAGTTAGCGAAACTGGCATGAGGCGGGGTTGACAAGGCTGGCTAGCTTCGCATACGCACCCATTTGCTGTAGTCGACAGGCATTTTGGGACAATTGGGAGAACTTGATATGAATTTCGGCGCTTGCAATTCGCGGTAGTGAGATGGCTTCGGCACGGCTCAGGCTGTAGATATGGGTGGAGTCGAGAGGGCGTTTAGGAAGCTGGTTGTGAAGGAAATGGAATCCACTGGAGTAGCTCGAAACATACATACTGTACATAGCTCAAAGCGTTCTGTGCTATAGTGGGGTAATTCACCACGGAGTCACAGCTGCCTTTAGGCAGGCAGCTGCAGCGAGTTGTCTTGTGCATACAGCCACCTGGTGTTGTGCCACATATTTCAGCCACACCAACTTCGGCGTGCTGCTAAAAAGGGTCTCGTGTGGTTTCCTAGATGACAGCACTCAACTTTCAACTCGAGTCCCACAAGTCACCCGTCAGCTTGAACATAATAGGTCAATACATGTAGATATATCATCGGCTTTCAATTCAACTTGCCAGTCCCAAAATATTGCCCCCACCATCAAGGGAGAAAAAGACCTCGTATTGATATGTGCACAAAGTATAAGTACAAGCTATACACAAGCTACCTGTTCTCGGCCTCATCGACGAGATTGGAATTCTCGGAGATCCCACTCTACAATGCCCAAGAAAGAGACCCAGCTCTGTCTGCGTTACTGCATCGTCTTGAGGAATCCATCAAGATCGAAGCTCTCTTCGTACTGCTTGCTATCCCACAACTCGCCTAGGTCGTCCAGATATGCCTTCTTGCCTGGCGCCCGCACATCTCCAGTTTCAACGTCCACCATGTCTTCCTCTCGTCCTTCCATCGAATTCTGTGGCTTGTCCGATATGAGGCCAGGTCCCGTGTCGCCGAGGCTGAAGAGGTCTAAAATCTGATCTGTGTCCATAGTTGCAAGGCCTGCATTTTGCTGATTGACGACAGTGGAAGCCACGTCGATCTTGAATCTTTGGAGACCAAGAATCTTTTCTTCCAGTGTACCGCGTGTGATGAGGCGATACACATTGACAACCTTCTTCTGCCCAATACGATGTGCTCGGTCCATGGCCTGAAGATCTTTTTGAGGATTCCAGTCGTGCTCCACAAAGATGACGGTATCGGCCCCCGTGAGATTGAGACCCAGACCACCAACACTCGTGGTTAAAAGCAGCACGTCATACGACGGATCGCTATTGAACTTGTTGACTATGTCCTGGCGCCGGTTTGCCTCCACCGAGCCATCCAGTCGGAGATACGAAACCGAGGGAAGCATCTTCTTGAGGACAGTGTTCTGGACCATATCCAGCATTTCCTTCATCTGGCAGAAAACGAGTGCTCGGTGGGGTTTGATCGGTTGGTAGAGGGGATCGCTAGATTCCTGACCTTCAACCCCAATACCACACTCGACAAGAAGGTCCTTGAGACCCGTCAATTTGGGCGCATGGGCCGGATCCTCGACGCTAGTGTTTTGCTTAGCCAAGAAACGCTGTGTATCGTCGTAAAGCCTGTGGTTTGGCTTCATGACCAGCGCAGGCGAGTTGCACAGCTTCCTCATATACTGCAGAGCTTGGAATATGTGCTGTTTGGCCTCCTTGTCCTCGCGTCCTGCTTCCGAGGCGATCTTCTTGCCCTCCCTCTTTGTAAATTCATCAAACAGCTTCTTTTGGAGGTCGCTGAGGTCGCAGTAGTAGTTTTGCAGAATCTTTGGTGGCAAGTCGTTGAGGACTTCTTCCTTGAGGCGACGGAGAAGGAACGGAAGTACTTGCTTGTGAAGAGCTTCGATTGCAAGGGCTCCCGCTTCCTGCTCCTTGGACGACGCCTTGGCGTATCGACTGGCGGCAATCGGTTTGGCGAACCTGTCAAGGAAGACTTTCTCCGCTCCTAAGAAGCCGGGCATGAGGAAGTCGAACAGAGACCACAGCTCGAGGACATTGTTTTGAATCGGAGTGCCCGTGAGAATCAAGCGATGGTTGCTGGCAAGCTTCTTGACTGCGATGCTGATCTTGGCCTTGGGGTTCTTGATGAGATGGCCTTCATCCAGCACCACGTAGTTCCAGTTATACTTCTCCAGCGCTTCAATCTCGTTTCGGCAGACATCATAAGACGTGATGACTATGTCTGTCTGGGAAAGACGGTCCCTCATTTGTTTCCGCTCTGCCGGGGGGCCGACAAATGTAGTGAGTGTAAGGAATGGTGCATATGTCTTGATTTCTTGTTGCCAATGGCCGGATAGGGTTGGGGGGCATACAATGAGAGACGGTAGGCGGCGGGCATCAAGAGCTCCCGTCTTGGCAAACTCCTCGGCACGCTGGTGATGGTCGCTAGCAACGATGGTGATAGTTTGGAGCGTTTTCCCCAGGCCCATGTCATCACAGAGAATTCCATGGAGGTGGTACTTGTTGAGGAAGTTCAGCCAGTTGACACCTTCCTGCTGGTAGGATCTCAGTTCAGCCTTGATGGAGACTGGAACATGGAAAGGCTCAATACGTTTGGGATCCAGGAGCTGGCCAATGAACTGTCGTTCGCGGTCTCTGCCTTTCAAGAGCTCTTCAGATAAACCGGGGGGGTCAGGAATACCGGACTCTAGTGGGACAAGCTTGACCAGAGTGGCGAACGACGTGGTTGCGATCATTCGAATGTCGGTGTCAGAATCGCTCATTCGTCCAAGCACCGGAACGATCAAGAAGATGACATAGGGTAGGATTCCGTCACCCATTGTGGCAATAAGGTGGTAGATGGCCTCGGTGGCGCCCTGGCGGAAATGGAGGTCGACAGGGTTATTGATGGATGGAAGCACCTTCTCCACCAGAGCTGTCATTCCGCCAACGGTGATGACGCTGCAGATTGTGGCTAGGCACTTCGCTGCCATGTATCGTAAGACAGACAGGTCGGAGTGGAGGGCCTTGATAATGAGAGGGAGCATCTCCATCACAAACGCCTGGAGGTCTGCATGGATGGTTGGAGTAATCGTGCGAATGACAGACATGGCGTCAACAATTTCCTGGCCAAAGACGCTTTCAGGGTCTCTAGCTTCTGCGGGGAGATCACCGGCAAATGCCTTCTGAAGAGGTTCCTCCATGAATCTCCTGAGACTGGGGACTACTGAGAGGAGTTCTGCGCCAAACGTCTCGCACAATATCTCCAGGGCCTCTTTGGCGCCACGTCGAGTGATACGAGCGGCCTTCGCTTCCTTCGCCCATTTTACTGCGTCCTCGTGGTCCACCCTGTCTTCTTCCTTCTGCATGGAAAGGATACAGTTCGTCTTCTGAGCATGATGAGGAAATTCCGGTGTTTCGGCAACTTCGAGGCAAGAAAACTTGACGAGATTCGCGACGACCTTGTCGGCGGGTCCACGTCGACCGCGTTCGGTAAATAGTTGGACGAGACAAGCAATGGTGGCGGCCGAGCGACATTGTAGCTGTTGGTTCTCCTCCGACTTGATGCTGTCCATTATACCCTTGATTAAGGGGCTTGGCTTTTTCGGGAGGACCTTCATTGACACTAGCGCACACGCGGCTGCCGCCTTGATGCGGACGTCGCGTGCAGACTTGGCTTCTTTGGTTTCTCGGAGTGCTGCGAGGGCAGTTTCCCGAGACTCGGCAATCTGCTTGCCTGCAATCAAGCGCTGGCCAGGCGCCATGGCCTTCTCCACTCGTTCGTAATCTTCGCCCACAACTTTGCCAGCCAGCTCCACAGTGAACGAGGTAGGGCCGGCGCTCGACTCCCCCTGGACAACAACTGGAAGCCAGGGGAGCTTGTTCTGCGATATTTTCCCGTGATCCCTGAACATGTTGATAACCTGCTGGCAGTGAGTGCGCACCCTCCGGATATAACTGACAAGATCTTGGTATGCATCGGGTCTCGGAGATTCGATGACAGAGAGGAGGAGACTGTGGAGTCTGGCAGCCTGCTTGGGGTTGGGACAATTCTTTGCATATTCGTCAATAACCATGCAGGCTGAGAGTTGAGCAGTCGAAAACGGTGCCACGATTCCCTGCTGGAGATGGCTGTCGAAGGCTTCCAAAGTTGGCACCGGCACGACGGACATGGCTAGACCAATCGCCTGCGCGGCGAAGACCCGCGACCGAATGAGAACGTCCATGCCAACGAGATCAACGTCGCCCTGCATCATAGGGCCGTCGACATCATGACAATGGGATGGTGCAGGTAGCTCCCCAACCTTGGCAGATTTTCGCCGTCTCTTGGGTGCTCGCTCCGAGCTATCTGGAGTTGAGCCCTTTATCATAACGCTTGGAACTGGCGCAATGGAGTATGTTCCTCCTGACGGTTTTTGGAATAGGTGGCCGCCCATGGGAATTGGGTTCCGCGACACGCCAATGGGATGAAGAGAAAGAGACATTAGTGCCTCAATGTGCTCGGAGAGTTGCTCGGCGAGGTATTCTGGGGTCCGAGCGAGTCGATGTATCAATGCTGTCCACACTTCCATCGACTTCTTCAAGCTTTCCTCGTCACGCTCCACGAGTAGATTTTGAAATATGAGCCTCAAAATGCGCCCACTGAGCCAGCCATGCGAGCCGTCAGCCTCAAGGTTGGCAAAAGTCATAAGGGCCTTGAGTACAGACAGGCGGACAGAAGTGATGGTGTGGCGGAGGAACGGATAGAGACGTGGGACAAGAAGTGTGAATGACCTGTCCTCATCTTGCTCTGCGCTACTCTTCATTGTCTGGAGGACTTGCGGGAAGCTGCAAAGAGTGGCGAGGAGATCCATGATTTTGCCGGTGCTCGCGCTGAGGTCGTCAGCCAAGTCTGTCAAGCTACCCCAGACTAGATTGATCATTCCATCAACAGACTGGGGGCGCATTGTAACAAACTCCTTGGCCATCGGAATGAGAGTTGCCGCAGAAACGGAGCGTACATCATCATCCGAATCGCCGAGTCCTTTCATGACGGATCGTATCACACCATCTATCATATCTCCGTCTTCCAGGAGCAGATCCTTCCTCACGGCGACGACGTACCGGAGGCCCACCATGCCACCATGGCAAATGGGCCATGTTTTTGGTCCCAAGTTCAGGTCTTCTTGCATTACCATGCGGTATAGTATGCGGTAGATGCCGTAGACAGACTCCGCGGGCACATGTTTGAGGACTGACCCAAGTGTTTGCCCCACAGTCTCGCGGATGGGTGCAACCGAAGTATCCGAGCTGTAATCGGTGAACCTGTCAAGCATCAGAACGCAGCATAGTTTGCATGCTAGGTCATCCAGCCATTCCCGGTTCAGCTTGTCATTCTGCTTCCTACTCTTGCCTCTTCTTCTTCCGGCGCCGGTGCCATGCACCCTAGTGACTTCTCTCATTCCCATGGCAGCCCCATGGCGAGTTTCCCACTGGGGGTCAAAGAGATCCATCTTGAGAAACTCGCACAGACGCTCATATGGCCATTCACGACCCTCCATTTCATTATCGGTCTCAAGCTCAGATTTGATGGGCACTAGAGGCCCTTTGAATTCCTTTACCACTTTTGTGCCTTCGTCAACGTCTGAAGGTCGCTCGAGGTTGAAATAATCATTCATTTTGTCGTTTTTCTTGCTATCAGACTCCTCGATCGGAGTCTCAGGTTCTAGAACTTCAGACCCGGCTGTGGTTGTTCGACGGATGGACAAGTCACCGTAGGAGCCCCGTCCATGAGCCGCTTTAGCTGCCTCCCTTTTGCGCTTGCGCTTCAAGACATTGAGCTGCCTTGAGCTCAGGGTAGATGCTTCTTCAGTAGCCTGGCCTGTGCTGCAGCCAGCACTCGAATCATTCCGAGACGAACCGTTGGTTGCAGGCAGGTCCTGTGGCGTTGACGGAGTTCCATTTTTCTCGGCTGGGGGAACAGGTATTTCTTCGTCATTAAACACGCGCCCAAGGAGTCCTAGACGCCCGTTGAGGGTCTTTCTTAAGTGATCGAGCCGAGTTTGGGGATCGAGAGCTGCGAGTCCGAGGTCAATGGCACCAACCCTGAGCAGCTGACGACCGTGTTCGATGATAGCTTCTACGTTGAGGCTATCGAGTTTGAAGAGTTCATCATTGGAAAATGAAGACTCTCTCGTGTCCTTGTCCTCTTCCTCCTTGAGTCCCGGCACGTCGTCACTTTCTTCCTTTTTGGCTAGATCTGCCGGGTCGAACTCGTTCGGGTCATACTGTGGGGCGTTCTCGCAAATTTTGCCAATGGCCTTCGCTGCTGTGGCTCTCGTCTCCCATTCCTTATGTCGAAGATAAGGAACAACTCGAGATAAAAGGTTAAAGAGTTCATCGGGGTGCTGCTTCTGCCAGTCGGCCAGCTGATTCACGGCAGTTTCCCGGATGAGGCGGGTGCTGCCCGTCTCCAGTATTCTAGATTGAGAGTTAGATGGCAATCCTGTAGAAACAAAGGACGAAGATAACTTACGTGACGAGTCTGTCAAGCCTAGAAGCCATCTTGATATCACCAGCGGTTTGGGGTGAGCTTCATGATTCTTCCGACCAGATGTCGTGTTCTACAACGGCAGGTAATTAGCAACTACAATGATCACGATGGGTGCTGCGTTGGGTGGGTATGAAGAATCGAAAAATTGTCTGACTACAGGCTGAAGGCAGGTGAAGGCAGGCACATATATATATAACTGCCTAGCTTAAAGGATGAGGCAACCACTACCATGCTTCATGACGGAAAGCAATCCAAATCAGATGCGCATTTGTTGCGATAGCTTGACACCGGTAGAGACATGTACCATTTTCCCAAGCAGCAACCGATCACGTAGGGCAGTCTTTGCATGTGAGGATATACGACGGCATCTATCGCCAGTAACTCGATGTACAATGTTGCGTATGCGGTAGAAGAAGAGGCTAATAATAATAAAAAAGACGGGTAGGTGTCGAGGGGGAAGGAAGTGAACTCAGCCTCTCATCCATGCCAAGACAATGTAGCCCGTGGTGTGCCACTATCGGGCGATCTGCAAGATTCGCAGATCTGGGGCAAAGGATGCAGCGAGGATGCAATGAGGCGCGACAACCAAGAACGGGGGCATTGTGTGTTAGAAAGAAAAAAAATGTAAAAGGCCCGGAGGCTCGAGATAGTGTTGTGAAATCAAGAAACTGAAGAGAAAGCAATACGTGGGCTTGAGAGAAGGGTAGGAGTATGGATTGAGAGAAACGGGACATGAAAAAAGGTTGAAGGTGGGACGAACCTTTAGAGGGCGTTCAGCCTCCGCGATCCCTGAATCCAGCTGGAAATGCGGCTGTCTCCAATCTGGGGACGTACTAGTGGGGAACGAGAGTAAATGCCGACAGGA
This sequence comes from Zalerion maritima, assembly GCA_022664585.2. Lineage (NCBI taxonomy): Eukaryota > Fungi > Ascomycota > Sordariomycetes > Lulworthiales > Lulworthiaceae > Zalerion > Zalerion maritima. Next base: position 32,232 of record JAKWBI020000193.1, on the reverse strand, counting down.
GGGGATTTAGGCCGAATATAGTCCTACCGAGGGAGTAATACTTAGAAGGCAGGTTATGCACAAGAGTGTTCGTCGGGCCGTCAAACAGGGCGCAGGTGCTTGCTCTAGTGATTGTGATAGGGTGGCTGGATCGAGTCGCCTGGCATAGCACGGAAGAATCTGAGACCCGGGACGGGACTGTGGAAATATGGGAGTCGTGGCGAACAACAAGAGTTTCCGCTGTCGAGCGCAGACTACGATGTTTGCAAAAAAAAAAAAAAAAAAAACGTAAACGTACGTCGTTGACAGCAAGACACTAAGCCCCGTAATGCAATTAGATACTATTCAGATGCCATCAGGTTGCGGTTATGGTGCTCGAGGTTCAAGTTTGGCATTCCAACACGTCTAGTGCATGCGACGACCATGTCACGGGAATGGGTGCGTGTGGAATGGTTACCTTTGGATGCTTGGCGATGTAATGCAAATGTATGCCTTATAATGCAGCCTGAGTTGAGAGGTCTGCAGAAAACGAACGAGAAAAAAAAAGAGATGGGAAAAGTACCGTTGATTCGTGAATATGATTATTAAATATGTCGAGGCACGCAGGCAGAAGGTGAATGGTGCAAAGTGCCTTCCTTCTGTTGTGGTTGTTTAAGTTGCCAAGCAGGAGTGAGCCGTGCTGGGGTGGGCAGAGCGTTGCTGACTGTGCTTGGGCTCTGAAGGGAAGGAGTGGTCGATTGGTGTCGGTCGTGTCAACGTGTGTGTAAGGTGGGCAATGGAAGGCAGTGGGCAGCCCCGACCTTCTATATGATGTGTTGTCTATTTTATACACGAAGCAAGCTCTCAACCATTACTTCCCTGCACGCTGGCGTCTCGCTTAATTCCTTAGCGTCATTTTTCCCACAGCCTGGCACCAACCCTGACAGGGAGTGCCTGCCACCATTCTTTTTTTCGCCCGCTCCTCCTTCCTTCTTTTTAGTTGGCTACTCTTTTCATTTTCAGGAAGAACATTGCGATGGTCGATGATAAAAGTTATCCGTCCTGCATTCGTCCGCCCATGTTGCTCCGCGGATGGATGAAGTGAAGGCTTATTCCCCCTCTTTGTGTATTTTCGTGACTCTTGTTCTGGTGTTTCTCATCAGCCGCCACCTGGTACCTATAGAATGTAGGATTCAATCTGTACCTCCCTACGCAATCCTCGCCGTCTCCAGAGCCACGCAGCCAGCCCATTCCACCACGATCCATCGTCCATCATCCAAAGATGGAGGCCCCAGCTATCCGTTCATCCACTGCCCTGCCTCCACTATCATTCCTCCCCATCGTCGTCCAGTCTTTCAGCTTTGAATAATGTGGCGGTACATCGTGGTTTAATACTTTCAAGGGATGGATCAGGTCAATCCTTCATCACTACATGCAGCAACATTACTCTGCGCACAGGATATGCAACTAGGAGCACCGACCGCTCAGCGCCCGCATCCAAGTACAGTAGGGACCCTCCCCCTAACGCGCCTCCGTGCCCAGGAAATTTGGTTTTTGTACATATTATCCATAGCAGCTTGAGTACCAGTGCATCCTGCAAGGCGACCCAATATCTTCCGAAACCAGGAATCCCCCAAACTACCACAGTAATGGGCGACGCTGAGATTTAATGTAAAGCCTTGCAACTTGGCCTCATGGAACTGTTATCCCCTTCTATTTTCCGTCTTTCTCTGTTCATAGAAACTGTCCACTTGAAGAAGTTGGGACTATAACTCCGGATGGGACGGGAGGAACCAATATCCGGAACACCCGTTTTTTTTTTCACCATCTACGGACAACAAGGCACATATTCTTGCCTTGCTTCGCTACTTGTGCTCTAGAACTCGTCTCCTCGCCAAGGCCCCAGTGACATTAGTAACACTAATGATATTGTCTTGCCAAACCGGCAGCGGTAAGAGGCGTGCGTGTTTGTTGGAGGTAGATGAGGTAGTAGAAGGGGTGCAAACTGATCGACATCGTAACAGCACAAGTCGGGATAACTCTAGAAGTAGATATGTTCCCCTGACAGAAAGTACGCATCCGTCATATTAGCACCACGCTACATACCGATCATACCGATCATACCGACCATTCACAATGTTCACTAGCCTCATACGTACCTTGATACCACGGTGTCCCCCAGTTTTCCCCAGTTGCCAGTTTATTATCGGGACAATGACAAGTGCAGCTGGCAGGACAGATGCACCGTGAGAGTGAAGTCTACCATGCTGTTCTCGCTTTTTGTTCCCCTCATCAGCCAGGCTGATGGAAAAGAAAAGGAAGGGCTCGTGATAGGCGGAGATATCTCTGTTCAGCCCCCCCCAGGTTGTCCCATCCTATTCCGCATCCCGAGCGCGGCCAATCAGACAGCGCAGATGTGCTGCAGTCTCGAGTTTTGGCCAGCTTCACTGGGGTGAATTTTGGTTGTTCTGGGGTGCACACTACCTATCGTGGATGAGGCGGCTACGTAGGGCGCCCCTACTATGTACATACGTACTTACGGCAGAGATGTGCACTAGTAGTATGACTGGGCCAAAATGTCCAATTTCGTCAATGCGTCCACTGTAGCCTCGCCCCCAAGCTGTATTTAATAGTGCCACACGGCCTTTGCCTTGTCAGATCCACCCATCTTGAGATCGACGGTAGGTGGCCGTTATGGCTGAAGAACGTCGTCGTCATCCGTGATGCCAGGATAGTCATGATGGGGAAGCATGGTGATTTAGATGTTAATCTATTTTGGACAGTAGCAAATGGATCGATCCATCATCAACCATACCGTGTCCTTTCCAATCCTGCTGTGGATCTCCCAGTTCGTATAAAGGTGTGGTTTGAGATCTGCTCTTTTTCGCAGATTGGAAATGAGGAAAATCGATCCATTCCGAGTTTAATATCAAGGATCCGAAAATATCGCCGTCATGGCCGGGGCTAGGTACGCAGTGGTATGTAAGTTATGATACACTCTCAAGTTGTACGTGATGCTATGTTTGGAAGAGAAAGGTAATCCAAACACCACGTCATGAATCACACGGAATCTTCCACTCTACTAGCTCTATGGTAATTGGCATTTGGAGCGGGTGTTGCGCTGAGAAGCCTGCGCTATCCTGATTGATGCATGTGGGGCTGCTCCACCGTATTTGGTCTGAAAAGTTTCCCTGCATGCAATCGATTTTGTCCCGCCCGGTCCATGTTTAGACTGGGCCGGTGCGAAAGTGCAAGGAGCGTTGCCGCAAACTTGTCTACCAAAAGTCGCGACTGAGCATGACTACCAGACGCGTCTCTGACATCCCGCCACCACAAGCACCACCACCCTTCCTCATCATCGATTGTATTACACTTTACATAAATCGGGCGCCATCAAAATAATCATCCAAGCTTCCTTTTGTATTCTTGTCTGCGGGAATACACGGTAATCAAGACTGCCTTTTGGCAGCGACACCGACAAGCCACCATGTATATCAAGCAGATCATCATCCAGGGCTTCAAGAGGTTCGTTTCCCTTCTACCCCTGCAATTCGGTCAAGTCTTGGATCTGTAGGAAATATTCATGGGGATCGAAAGCTATTCCTCATCCTTCACGCGATCGCTAGCTAACATCCTCTTTTGACTTCCGTACTAGCTACAAGGACCAAGTAGCTCTAGAACCGTTCTCACCGGGAACCAACGTCGTCGTCGGTCGGAACGGATCAGGGAAAAGCAATTTCTTTGCCGCCATTCGGTTTGTACTCAGCGATGCATACACTTCGATGGCTCGTGAGGAACGCCAAGGCCTCCTTCACGAGGGTACTGGCTCTGCAGTCAATGTCGCCTACGTCGAGATCATCTTCGACAACGCCGACGGCCGTTTCCCCACCGACAATAAAGACGTAGTCATCCGACGAACCATCTCGGCCAAGAAGGATGAATACTCGCTCGATCGCAAAGTAGTCACCAAGCAGGACGTGGTAAAGTTGCTGGAGATGGCCGGGTTCTCTCGATCAAATCCATATTACATCGTGCCTCAAGGCCGTGTTACTGCCCTCACAAACATGAAGGAGTCCGACCGGCTGAATCTTCTCAAGGAAGTGGCCGGAACTCAGGTCTACGAAGCGAGGCGAGCAGAGTCACTTAGAATCATGGATGATACCAATAGCAAACGCGAAAAAATCGACGAAACGCTTGAGTACATTAAGGAGCGCCTAACCGAGCTCGAGGAGGAGAAGGAAGAGCTTCGTGGTTTCCAAGAAAAGGACCGCGAGCGCCGTTGCCTTGAATATGCATACTACCACCGCGAGCAGGTTGATGCTACCGAACGCCTGGAGGAGCTTGAGTCTGGCCGTCAAGACGGCGTCGAGGAAGTTGAAGAGAACCGGCAGGCATATATCAAGGGAGACAAGAAGATTGGGAAGCTTGATGCCGAGATCCGAAAGCTGGAGGAGCAGCTTGAGCTCCTTAAAAAACACCATCGTGATGTCGTAGAAGACCGACGAATAGCATCCAAGGGACAGGCAAAGATCGAAATGAAGCAGCGGGAGATATCGGCCAATCAAGTAAATCAGGAACAGACCAGGGAAGAACATTCCTCCGAGCTGGAATCCGTGAAGGAGCAAATAGCAGCCAAGGAAGCAGAATTAGCCCAACTCAGGCCCGAATTCGAAAAGCGCAAGGCGAAGGAGGCAGAGACTCGCCAAGAGCTTGACACGGCCGAGGGATCTCAAAACCGACTGTTGGCCAAGCAAGCGAGAGGCAATCAGTTCAAAACCAAGGCTGATCGAGACACCTATCTAAAGAAGGAAATACAAGACCTAAACAACAACCTAGCTACTCAGAAAGCCAACCTTATGGATGCCAACGAGGAGGTTACCAAGACGGAAGAAACAATCAAGCAGCTGGAGAACGAAGTCAAGGGCATTCGCGGGAGGATTGAGAGCTGGGGCGGAAATTCGGGGCAGATTCAAGATAAGCTGCACAAAGCAGAGGAGGTTCTCGAGAAACTCCAAGAGGAAAAGAAGGAGGTTACTCGCGACCTGGAGCAAAAGGACACGATCCGAGACAATCTCCAACGTACGAAGGAGCTTGCTGAGCGCGAGCTCTCCAAATCGATGGACGGTAGGACATCCAAGGGGCTCGCGACAATCCGGCGTCTCAAGAGAGAACACGGTCTGGAGGGTGCCTATGGAACCTTGGCCGAGCTCATGGAAGTGAGTGATGCCTACAAGGTCCCTGTGGAAACCGTGGCCGGTGCCAGCCTATTCCACTACGTTGTCGACACGTCTGAAACGGCAACCTTCATCATCAATGAGCTCAACAAACGTCAGGGAGGAAGAGTAACGCTAGTACCACTCGACAAAGTCCGTGGAAGGAAGGCCAAGTTTCCTCGCCAAGATGATGCACTCCCTTTGATCAGCAAGATCAAGTATGATGACATGTACGAGAATGCCTTCCAGGAAGTGTTTGGCAAGACATTGCTTTGCAACAGTCTAGAAAAGGCCGCAGCCTACGCCGCCCAGCACGGGGTGGATTGCATTACACCAGAGGGCGACACGACTAACAAGCGGGGAGCCATGAGTGGTGGCTATGTAGATCCTCGTCGCTCGCGACTAGACGCCGTAATGGCAGTGTCAAAGGTCCGAGGCGAGTTCGAACAGCTGGAGACAGAGATGGCTGGTCTCCGACGAGACGCAGACGTCAAGAACCAGGAGATAACACGGGCCATGGGAGACGTCCGTAAGCTCCAACAGCAACTTAACCAAGTCGTCTATGGTTTTGGTCCTCTGAACCACGAGCTGGAGATGAAGCATGCCCACGTGGAGCAGGAGCGGGAATCCCTCGAAAAGACCATCAGTCGCCGCGACACCATTGACAAGCACATGAAGGATTTCAACGCCAAACTATCGGATTTTGAGGCGGAAGTCTCGACCGAATTTAAGAAGGCCCTGACAGCTGGCGAAGAAAAACAGCTGGACGATCTGTCCTCGAGGGTTGCAGAGCTGAAGAAGCAGTGGAACGAACTCAGTCGATCGAGGAAACAGGTTGGCGGTCGCATAAAGATTCTCGAGGCCGACTTGCGCAACAACCTTCAGAGGCGCCTCGACGCACTGAATCAGCAGGCATTTGAGGCCACTGCTGGGGACTCTGGCAGCGGTACTCTCAAAGAGGTCGATCGCGAACTGAAAAAGGCTAGGAAAACCCTTAAGGAGATTGACGCCAAGATTCGCGAGACCGAAGACCGGATCGAAAGTGCTGAGGGGTCTGTCTCGGAACACCTTAACCGCAAGGCAGAAATAGAGCAGACCCAGAACGAGCTACTCGTGACGATCAAGAAGCAGGAAAAGAGGATAGAAAAACAGGCCGAAAAGAAGGCACTCCTTACCCAACGTGCAGACGAGGCTGCCAAGAGCATACGAGACCTCGGAGTCCTCCCAGACGAGGCCTTTGGAAAGTACGAGCGCATGGAATCGAAGACTGTAAGTTGATCCACCATCTTCTACAACTATTCGCGTCCTTCGTCGCTAACTCCTTCGTTTAGATCGAATCCCGCATGAAGAAGGTCACGGTGGCGCTCAAGAAATACAAGCACGTCAACAAGAAGGCTTTCGAGCAATACAACAACTTTACTACGGAGCAAGATAGGTTACTAAACCGCCGTAAGGAGCTCGATGAAAGCGAAAGGTCCATCGAGGCTCTCGTCTCGCATTTGGACAGGTGTAAGGACGAGGCTATTGAGCGCACGTTCAAGCAGGTGTCGAAGGAATTCGCCAATATTTTTGAGAAACTCGTCCCTGCAGGTCACGGTAGGCTGGTCATCCAGCGCCGGGCAGACCGCCGGGGTCCCCAGGACGAGGAAAGCGAGAACGAGGACAGGGGCGCCGTCGAGAACTACACCGGCGTCGGTATCAGCGTCAGCTTCAACTCCAAGGTTATGGACGAGCAGCAAAAGATTCAGCAGCTGAGCGGTGGTCAGAAGAGTAAGTTATTGCGTCCCACCCAACCAGGTCGGATGACGATGTACTTTCCGCGGAGAACTTACAAGACATGATGCATCATAGGTTTGTGTGCCCTCTGCCTCATTTTTGCCCTCCAGGCAACCGAGTCGTCGCCCATGGTCATCTTTGACGAGGTGGACGCCAACCTGGACGCTCAGTACAGGACTGCTGTGGCCGAACTCCTCAAGTCTATTTCACGAGAGGCTGGCACGCAGTTTATCTGTACCACTTTCAGGCCCGAAATTGTCCTTGTGGCCGACAAGTGCTATGGTGTCACTTTCCGCCAGAAGAGCTCCGAGATCCAGTGCGTCGATACAGAAGATGCTCTGAGCTTTGTTGAAGGTCAGAAGCGGTAAGTACGTCTGTGGTGCGAGACATGGCGGACTGTATCCCTTTTTGTTTTTTTCCTCGTGCCATATCGAGCTGCCTACAAAGGATCGATGAACAGACTTGGCGGGTTGGTCTTGGCTTTATATAGGTGGATGGGGGTCCCCTGAGCAGTTACCGTTTCTCCTGTCCATTGCTTGGTGTGAATATTGTATTTGAAGGTGATGGGGCGGATGTACTGGGCGCACTGTGCTGGGATGGGTTGAAAGGAAATTATGGGTGTGTATCGGATACCAGTGGGCCTCTTTTCTTCTGCTTGTAAAGTTAGTTATTTACCCCTTGTTATTCCCCTCGCATTGGTCTGTTTGGTGTTTCTTTTCCAGCCTATATTTGCCCCTATTCTCCGCAATGCAATTATCAGTGTTGCTGGCTTCTGTAACACCATGTTTCTTGGGTCGCCCGCGCTGGGACGCATCAGCCACCCAACCAACCGCTGAGGTTGCTCTGAGGCTCCGGAATGGGAGACGGATGCTTCGTGTTCCTTTCTCAAGTCCATCCGTCTGTGATTGCCTTGGTGGCTTAAGCGCAAGCAAATGCGCCCGCAACCCTCCAGCAGGGGGGTTGGGATTGAGGAAACAATAGATCATCCACTTATTGGGTGTCTGTATTTGATACATGTAAATAAACCAGATTCTACGGAGGACTCACGAAATTTTATCCATAGGAATCACTCTTTATTTTTGAGCATTTTGATTATTTGTCTGTAGAGGGCATTGGTGACAACAACTATCTACCTTCGTCTTTGCCACAACTTGCTATTCGAGATGCGGTAATAAGTGCTGAAGTATAGACTTGCTTGGTGGATGAGAGAGATTTGGAGAAGGCAGTAGTAGGGTGGGAGAAAGAGAGGAAAGGCAAAAAAAGGGAGAAGAAACGGAAAACCTGGCGGGGCTAGTAATAAGAATCCGAATAAGTGAAGGCCTTATCCATCGTCGATCTCTAAATAAGGCGAAAAGCTTCGATGTGCCAGCCAGCCCCGGTTCTTCTCCCGCTCGTTTGTGGCAAAAAAGAAAGAAGAAGAAGAGAAAGAAGAAGAAAAAAAGGACTCCATCTATCCAAGGCCTGCCTTCCTGTCTGCCATCCTACTACTGCTCCCCCACAACCCCTCCATCTCTCAGAACCCGTAGCTCAAAACGACATTCCCATCCTCATCCCTAACCCTGAACCCTTCCTCCTTCCTCTCGACCTCCTCCTCGCGCTCCTCAACCTCGTGTTCCCTAAGCGCGACCCGCTCCTCCCTCTCCTTCACCAACCTCAGCTGCTTGCTCTTCCTCACCCTCTCCCTCTGCCTCCTCAGCTCTTCCTTCTCGTCGTGGACTTCCTTCTCGAGCGCGCTCCTCCCCTGGATCCAGCCCTTGGACACGCTGACCCGTATCCACCGGAAGGGGTACTTGTACGCGGGGTACTTCCACGTCTCGAAGATCAGCTCCATCGGCTCCGGGGAGATGCCCTCGGCGGATATGCGGTCGAGCTGCTGGCAGAGGTCGAATTGGTAGAAGGTGTTGTCTTCGATCCGTTGGTTCGACGGCCGCGTCACTTCCCTGAAGTAGGACAGCGCGCACAGGTTTGCGGCCGAGGAGGTGGTGTAGGAGGCTATTTGGATGGGCACCGTGATCAGGTACGGTGGTGGCATGGGACCCGGGGAGGGGGGCGCGAAATCTTGGGTTTTCCCCTCGGTCTTGGTCTCGGTCTCGGTCTTGGTCTTGCGATTGTGGCTGTTCTTGTCGTTGCGCGAGGCGATCGTGCTGTTCTTATCGGGCTCGTCGTCGTCTTCGTCGTCTTCGTCGCCTTCGTCGCTATCATCATCATCATCATCATCATCATCCTTAGAATCGCAAATAACCACCAACTTCTTCTTTTCGTCCTCGTCCTCGCCCTTCCCTTCTCGCCCAGGCTTCACCTTCCTCGGCAAACACCTCTGCTCAAAAACCATGTAAACCTCCTGCCCGCTGAAGCTCGGCTGGCGCTTCCTCTTCAGCGTGGTGGCCTCCGGCTGCGTCTTGACGTACACGTGGCACCCGTCCTCCCTCTCCACCCAGCCGCGAAACATGCCGCTCCTCTCGTCCACGTGGGCCAGCCTGTTCCCCAGCCTCTTTGCCTCGTGGCGGTCGAGCATCTCGCGGCGCGACGAGAGACTGACGAGAGACTTGTTGAAACGACCGAAGAGGAAGTCGCCGGCCACCTCCGCTGCTTCGCCCGGCGTGTCGAAGGGCCCGACGCCGCGGAGGCGGATGAATGGTTGGACTTCCCCCCCGTCGCCCGCGTGGGATCCGGACGAGACGGGCCCGAGCGCGGAGTCCCCGTAGACCCAGGCGTATGGGTTTTTGTTCTCCGTGCTGTCGCATTGGGTTGTTATGCCCGGGAACAGGTCGTCGGCGTACAGCTCCGAATCTTGGAGCTGACGGGGTGCCGGTCTCCTGGGGCGTTTCTTTTGTTTCTGTCGCTGCTGCATGTTGCCGTCGTCGTCGTCCGCGTCGCCGGCCATGGCAGCCGCTTCTGCCTCGGCTTCGGCCGCTCTCTCGGCCTCCTGGACCTTCTTTCGTATCTTCTTTTTCTTCTCCTTCGAGCTCTTCTTGTAGGTGGCGGTGTTGATGATTCTGAGAGCGAAAGGAGTGGGGACCGTAGCGACGCGGATGTGATATTGGTGATAATAGTTTCCCGGAACGACATGCTCGTCCGTGGCCTGGTTTGTCTTGGGAGTACGAAAGTTCCTGGGGGCTACGACTGTCGAGAATTCGCCCTCTTCGTCGCTGGAGGAGGAATCTGAGTCGTAGATCAAGTTCCCGTCGTCGTCAAGGGGGGTAGTGGGTGCGGCATTGAAGGCTGCAAGGGATTTCTCGGCGTCTGTCAGAGCTAGTTTTGGGGGATTTAAGGCTTGTGTTGAGCTTGAAGATGATGGCTTTTGAGGTTGAGATGTACTGGGTGGTGAGATGGGAACGCCATGATTATCAGGATTCTGGGTTTGGAGCTGTGTCGAAGATGGCAACTGTTGCGATTGTGTAATAACGGGTAGTGAGATAGAGCTGTCGTGGTTAGTGGAAGACGACGAAGTATCGAGCTCCCGAGTCGGAGAAGAGACTGCCTCCGGGCCAGGAGTGCCAAACAGGTCTCGGGTATATGTCGAATCTTCGTCATCTTGATCCTCGGTGTGCTGACCAGGCCTTTGACTTTTTGGAGGAGTTAGAGCCCCGTTTGTCATCCCATGAAGTATATTGTTGTTCATCTTGTTGTTTGTATTCTTAAGTTCTTTTTCGATTAGGACTTGTTGGGGCGGGCTGAACTTTGTTTGTCAGATGCGGAAGAAGGTTTAGGGATCGGACTGTGCTTTGAGATATTGGAGGCATACGAGCGAGTTAGCTCGTGACTATTAGGTAGGTAGATAGATCCTAGGTTAAATAGTCGGAGGGTGTGAGTTGAGATCACGCTCGGGCTCCGAGGGTTGAGGTATGAAGAGCGTCTGAGCGCTGCGGTGAAGTAGGGGATACTTGCCTATCTGGTTTGAGAAGGAAGCCGGTACGGGGAAGGGACCGCTGGTTTTGTGGAAAGTTACGAGGGAAGATGGGTATAGACGCGGAGCTGTGCACGGGGATATGCCCGTGGAGGTGAGGAGAGAAACCTGTGTAAGGATCTAGGGCGTCGATAGCATTTCGATAGCCGCAAAGATGGAAGGGGGAACTATGCATATAAATGTATAATCAAGAAAGAAGATTGGATGACGGAACTAGCGAAGATATGTATATTGAGGCTATTGGGTTGCAGTTGACGATGGGACCGCGAACGGGAAGAAGGCCTGATGTGTGAGTAATAGTAACTTGTTGTAGATTAGGTCTTGTACAGAAAGTCACAGTGCTCAGTCATTCCTGCCCGTAAAACAGTGCAAATCATTCGATATATGTTGATACTAGCAGTCTCTTATTAGGGCAGCTTAGGACTATAGATGATCTACTTCTTCTCTCTGTCTCCGAGGTCAGAGTTGTATATTCGAGTATATTTATAAATGCAGAGCGACAAGCCGTAAGCCATGCCAGTACTGCTCCCACCCCTTCGCTCTGACACTAGGCGATGGTTTAAAATAATCTAAAGAAAGTTCACAACCGGTGTCTTTACCAGTATATTATCCGTCCTTACTATAGTCAAGTTGCTTGTTCTTGTCTCCCGTGCGCTGATTGTGCTATCTAACGTACTTCTCCTGGGTAACACTAAGGATATACAGACGCTCAGCCTCTAGGAAAATTGGGGCATTCATTGGGTTCCATATCGATCTTCAACTTTTCTTGGTCTTCAGAAGGCATTCCTTTCCTTTCTTTTCCCTCGTTCTTCCCTTCTGCCCTTCTCAAATATCTGTACCAACCATTCTTACATTCCTTGAAATCGCTATATGCATATAGAGATTCCTGTCTTGTTCAAAGGTCAAATGGGTTCCAGGAAATATAGCCACACCCCAGAATTCAACGTACTAGTATACCTATAGTGAAGGGTTAAGTGATGTGTGATGCTGGTGTTTCATGAACCTTTGGCAACTAGCAAGAAGCACCCATCATTATCAGTCGCTATTAGGCGGCTTTCAAACTCGTGTATCTACACCGAGGATTATCCCATCATGTTTGAAGACTTGCCAGGATGCCACTTTGCAATGATGACAACTAGAAGAAACCACTCGAAAAAATAGAGAACGGGATAGTCTGGTGCTGGATACTTTTTTGAATCTGATTCAAAACGGCGAATGGGCATTAAGACGGACATTCAACCTGGTGGATTGACAGCCGAGATATATACAGCTTATTTCCCTTTGGACTTCATCTTGAAAGATTTCAGAGGATCCGATCTCCTCGCCCCCTTCGTTCCTCGACCCTTCCCCCCTTTCCTGAATACCCTACCTTTGCGATCCTTCGCGTCGTGCTTGCGCAGGGAAACATACCCAATCTCCTCAGATGTCAGTGCCTTCCTACCATCCTTGGGAAGCAAGTAGTCGGGGACGTGCTTGAGATGAGGCTGAGTCCTGGCTGCTCGAAGCTCCCCGTCATGGCGGAGATGGCGCAGTTCAGTCGGGTTCTCTTCGAAATGCCGCTTGAGCTTTTCACTCTTTATGAGCTCTTGCCTCAGTTCCCTTGTTCTGGCCTCACGGATGGCTACCTTTGTGACAGCTCTTAGGGCATCGTTGGCGCGATAGCGAAAGTTGTTGACCTGGGCCATGTCGAACGTGTATGGCTTCATCTCCTTCCCCTTTTTCTCCTGGTGTTTGATGATCTTGGATAGGACCTTCTCGTCGTCCTCTGCTGTTTCCGTGGTTGTCGGGGGGTGCTTCCGATACAGGTCCTTTGGTACAACAAAAGAGAGTGCCATTCCATTCCTGCCGGCCCTCGCCGTCCGTCCTATCCGATGGGTGTATGATCTTGAGGATGTTGGGAGGTCGAAGTTGAACACGTAAGCGACATTCCTGAAATCAATTCCTCGGGACACGCCGTACTCCTTGTCCCTTCTAGAGGTTTTCCTTTTCTTCTTGGGCCGGCTTTTGCCCGTCTCCTTTTTCCTATCTGCCCCATCTTCGTCACCATTCTTTTCTGCTTGGGGGGAATCTTCATCGCCGATGACTTCGTGCTCGTCGGATGCAATTATGATATCGTAGACGTTGCGGTTGAACTCTTCGACGACGTGGATCCTTGAGTTGACAGGAAGCTGGGAGTTGAGGACGCAGCTCCTGATGCCGAATTGTTCAAAGAACAGCTTCAAGCGGTAGCATCGGTCAACGTCGCTGACAAATATTATACACTTTCCCTTGATGAGCTTGAGCTTCATGATTATATATGCGAGAATAAACTTTTCGTCCTCGCCGCACTTAGTGTAGTACTGAGCGACCCCCTCACCCTCCTCATCTGGTTCTTCGAGGTCTAGCATCATGGGATTCCGGCAGAAGAGTCCCTTCAGTGAGTCTACCTCAGAGCTCAGGGTGGCGCTTGTGAGCATCTTCTGGGTGGATGTGGGGATGACTTGTGCAATTTTCTGGAGGTCATCCTCATAACCATACGACATAACCAAATCGGCTTCATCGAGGACCAAATAGGAGAGCTTGTCGGGGGAGAGCGCTCCTGATTGGACATTCGCGAGGGCTTTCGTTGGAGTTGATACAACGATGTCGGGGGCGCCAGAGAGGAGCGCTCGTTGGACGGTGTCGGATTGCTTGTCGGCAAGGTTGACGGCTCGTATTTCGTTGAAGCAATAAGCAGCAAATTCTCCGACAACCTTAAGAACCTGATCTGCAAGTTCGCGGGTGGGCACGAGTATCAAGGCAGCAACAAGCTTATCGGTGCTTGTCTGTGGGCAGCAGTTAGCATCGAGGAGTGCGTTGGGCCGGCGCAATAGCGAAGAAGAAATGGCAGACCATCATACCCTTTTGCGTTGCAGAATAGACTGTAATATCGGGAGTACATATGCAGCCGTCTTTCCAGACCCAGTCTTTGCCTTCGCAAGGACATCTTTCATGTCTAGAGCCAAGGGAATGGCCTTTTGCTGGACGAGAGTCGGTTTGCGAAACTTTTGCTTCGCGAGCGCCTGTAGAAGTCTGGGGTCCAAATCGAAGTCGGAGAAGGACAGTTCAATTTGTCCTCCTGCGTGATGAGAAATTTTCTCGTCGCCAACTGCGTTCTCACCCGGTGCCGGCTCATCGTTCTGATCTAATTTCCTCTTCATGGTGATACTGGGATATGTGGGATGTGTGTTGTGAGGGATTCTGGTCTGGCACTGACGGCTGACGGCAGGGGAAATGTTCCCAGCGTTGTCGTAACTTTTTTTTCTCCCCCGAGGCGATAAAAAAAAAACTTATCAGCAGCAGGATCCACTGTAGCGGCATCGATAAGAAGTGTTGTGGCTCATGAAATCTAAGATCTGTGGCTGGACAGGCACTTAGCGCCGCCACTGCTTGCGCTGGCAGCCCGGCCGCTCTTCATTGGCTCAAGCTTCATTGTTGGAACTCCATAATAGTAAGACCACAGGCAATAAATACCCGCTATCTAGGTATACTTCTATCCATAGATGGCTTTGAGTGATGCACTGTCTTGCTGCTATTTTATACGGGATTGACTGAATGAATACCTTGTACAAGCTGGATTATATCTTCCATGTTCTTTTATCCGCGAAAAGTTGAATATTGGAATCCAGAAATGGAACTGTTCATCGTAACAGCGGTTAGCAAAAGTACCCCCAACAGTCATACACAACGAGTGGTGGGTAGGTGGAAGAATCATATCAGCTTCATTGGCAGATGGATATACCTGGCCAAAGACTAGTGGAACGATACACTGAGTCTTAGCCTTGGGCCACACGGAACTAACAAAGCTAATAGGGTGGGCCCTACCGGCTTTTGCGGCGATCTCGATGGTCCTTGACACAGCCATCAAAATATACCTGAGTACGGACTGCATCCTGTTTCTAACCTACGATGCTACGATGTTGGTATTGATACACCTACTTGGCATCTCTCTCGCCTAGATACTCCATATAAGATACACGTTTACCCTTCTAGAAGAGCCTACATATGCTAAGTATTGCATATATAGACCTCCATCGTCAACCTCACGAGAGCCTTCAAGTTACGGTCCAGATCACACCTAGGGGTATATCTCGGTACATGAATCTCCCGGCATCTGACTCCATATCGTGGTCTTGGCTTTGTGTATCTCAACGCTATTTTTTCTGAAACCTCCGAGTGATGTTGATGGTTGGTGGTGCGCTGAAACCGCATGCATCTATTGTCCGTCTAGACTCTGACGGGGCCACTCGTGGCGGTGTTGTACTGAATATATATGTTTCTAAGGAGCCAATCTTTGTTATCTCGTAAAGAAATGTGTTGGTGATCATGGTTTTATAGATAGACCCCAGGTGCTGAGGCAAGGCGGCCAAGTTCTATCCGAGAGGCCCAACGTAGCATCCAATAGTTGGCAACTAATTTTTTTTTATTCTGTTTGAATTTGAGACATGCTCAACAGAACTATGACCGAGGGTTCGTATCAAGCAGCCTGGCCCAGTAATTATGCAAGTTTATCAAAGCAGAGAGAACTGTTTGACGACTGCATGGTTCAGCACATAAGAACCGAGCAATGGAGAATGTTCAGTCTGGACTATGGAGCTAGAGTCAACAGGAACTGCAGGGCAGGAAAGTAAAGCTGAGCAGTCATTGGACAGAGGCATGGGTGCAGGAAGCGGTGCGATAAATTAGAGAGGAGATGTTATTCGTATGAGCATCTCATGGCATGGCCTCCTATGGAACGAACTTGAGGATGCTGGCTGTAAGAGATAACCTGAGGATCTAGGATAATGGCTGTTGGGTGAAGTGGGGGAGGAGAGTACTAGGGGCAAAGACTCGGGAGCAGCTGTACTGAGATTGAAAAATATTAATGAAGTGCCTGTTGGGTGCAAGAAGCTGCAGGTAGCCCTTGCAGTTCATCCCTCCTGGCGAAGACCAAAACGGTTGTCAGGGAAACGGAATGTGGTACCAGTCGCAGCAGCTGCACCTCCGCAGCCCCCCTGTCGTAAACAAAACAGGCCGCCCCGCGAGACACCTTTAAGTGCCAATCCACCGCTACCTCCCCTCTCTTTGGCAACTGTCTTTCGGAAAAAAAAAACAATTCCTCTTCATAATATCATTGTCGATATTGGGTGCTGGACTTTCTCCTGTCGCATTTGGGCCGGCCAATTGCCAATCTCTTACCACCTTCAACTCCACCTGCCCTCCCCGCGAAAGCACTGAAGCACCCTTGATGTGCATTGTTGTTGTTTGTTTCTGCATCGCCGTCGCACACCTTGCTACCTTCCACCGCATAGAAAACATTCATCCTCGCAACATCAACAAAAAGTGAGCAGCACTCTTACGCAGTATTTTACCAGAGTACCTACTGCCCATTTCAACTCTTGAGCTTTGGTCTCGAGTGTCTGTTTGGCACGGCATCTGTCAAATAAAGTCAACAGACGCAACCAGCACATACCTACCAAATAGCCCACCCGTCGTCTGACGCCCACCACCCACACACTCTCGTTCAAGCAACATCGCTTTCTTTTTAGCCTAGACCTACTTACTAGGAAGCACTAGCAGAGGAGCAGGTACCACCTCAGCTACACGCCTGCTTCGAAGCTATTCTTCAGCTCTTGTCACCTAGACGGCTGCTTTCATCACGAGCACATGTTCCACGTTGAAAAAAAAGTCGAACAATAATGGCCTCTAGCGAGCCGGTAAGTTTCGAGAGTAGCTTCGAATAAACCTCAATTCAGTTCTAACAGATATTTAGGACAAGCAGGTGCATCCTCTGCGAATTTCCAAGACGCTACCCTCCGGCTCCCCAACCAAGATTCCCAGGCCCTTGTCGGAAATTTCGCCAGCGGAAAAGCGCCGAAACTCACCCAGTTGGAACCAAGTCAACAAGGTAAGGCAGCTTCTTTGTACTGGAGTTCTATGACAAAACCTGCTACAATTGACCTGTGATAGACTGACTGGGACCCCTATATTGCAGAAAATGTCGTTGAACACGGATTCTTCTCCCTTCCAGTCGTCGCCCCTCGACAGCACCACATCACCGCGGCTGTTCTGGCAGAATCGCTCAAACTATAGCTCTGAGAACAGCTTTTATGGCCGCGGAGGCTCCCCTTCGCCTACCAGACGATCATCTATCGAGCGGCTCCAGAAGGCATCTCGCGTCAAGAATAGCAACATCCTCGCCCTTGAACACAAGCAAGAATACGACCCAACAAAGGTTCCTGTTATTGAACGCCCACTGGCAAAGCCCATGCAAGGAAACGCCTTTGGAGGCTCTGGCTTGAGTCCACTGCGGTCAAGCGCCGAGGGCAAAGGCCACCAGAGGAGCGAAAGCAAGACCAACATCCCTATGTACAGTCCCACGAAATCGGATCCTTTCGTGGTGCCACCGACTCTGGCTCGCGGACTCCTGCCCAGTAGAGATCAAGCATCCCCAACCAAGTCATCTCTTGCCATGAGCCGGTTCAAGAGCAGCTATGACAGAGAAAATGATGTCTACTCTCCAGATGAGTCCATAGATGAGAGGGAGCTGCCTGACGGGAAAACTCTCCATCGCCATGCCAAAAGCGTCACCTTTGACGCAGCTCCACCCCAAGTCAACGAGTATGAGATGGTGACTCCCGACATCTCATCAATTGGTAGCGGCTCCCGTGAGGGAAGCTATGATTATGACGAGGATTTTGAGGACGACGACATTTACCACCCAGAGGAAGGCCTCGTTGATGATAGTTTCGACGCATCGCTAGAGGACACTGACAAGACCCCTGTGGTTGGTCCCGATGACTGGAGGCATGATACCCCTGGGAGCGATCGTTTTGAGAGCAGCCCAAGGCCAGATGGCACTCCTGGATGTGCTATACCTGGCCGTCCTGCACACGGACGCACTGACTCTGCAAGCTCCAACACCGATCATCGTCCGCTCCCACCGCTTCCTGGAATGGGCTACATGAGAAGCCACTCTAATTCCTCCAACGGCCTGTCTACTACAGCAGAGAGGCTTTCGGGTAGCCATAGGACCCTTCCATCTCCCCCCGCCGCTGCTTCTTCCAAGGCCGACATTCAAAACATTGGCCATGGCAAGATGTCTCTTGAAGAGCGCCTAAAGCTTATGATGCTCTCTGATGGCGGTAAGACTGCTGCCGAGCTTCAGCGTGAGCGCCGGATGAGGCGTGCAGGCCCTCGCGATAGAGTCGAAAGCCAAACACCTGAACCCGAGTCGCACAATGCCAGTGTCCTGGAAGCCGCCGAGGCGGAGGATACACTTGCCGATATATCTGGTCTCGATGATTACCAGCTGCCTCCAAGAATCTCCCGAGAATCCATCATGCGCCGTGTTAATGGCAACAGGGCATTGGACCGCGAATCTAATTACAACTTCTCGTCTCCTGCTCCTAGTCTCAGTCCTGAGCGCCAAACGCCATATGATCCAGATGTGCCCATTCCTTCTACCGAGGACAGCATAGTAGAGGACGACGATATTAGTAGTGACGAAGGCTCGGTCATAGTCAAGAGGGAGCCAGATGAGGAGAAGATGGATGTCTGTGACATTCCCGACATGTATTACGAAGACGATGACAGAATGGACGAGGGTCGTCCGGAGTCAATTCAAGAATCCCTTCAATACGCCGACAGTGTGTGCTCAGACGAGATTGAAGCACAAAAGAAGGATGATGTCTCCGATATGGAGGATGGGCCAGTTACCCCGCGTGTCACGAGCCCAAACCGTGAGGGATCTTCCTTCGACACAGTTACCAACTTTGGCGAGTCCGTCCCTCAACCTAAGAACAATGAAACCCAATATATCGAGCTTTCGAGAGAACACGAGGCTTACCACCCCCCCGAGGAAGAGAATGACGACCAATTCCTCGACGGCCTCGAGCCGCCAAAGATGGCTGCCGCCCATGAGTATCTGCAGCGCCCCTATACCCCAGAAGGAATGCCCTTGTCCAAGCCTGAATACGATGGTTCCGGTTGGGGAGACGACGAGTTTGATGAACCTGGCACTCCAGACTCAGTTATCCATCACCCCATGTCTGATGAAGAAGACATTGAGGAGGAAGCTCCAGTGGCCGAGGCGCCAGCCATTCCCGAGCGCCAGGCCACTATCAAGGCACCAGGATCCAAGCTCAAGACTCGTGTATCAGCGACACCATCTGACCTCATGGCGATGAGAGAACAGCGCCGACAAGTTAGCTACGAAGTTCCCGTTCCTCCCATCCCCAGCCGCCATCGCAGCCGGCTCTCTCGGGACATGGAGCTGGACCAGGAGCAGGGCCATGCCCATGATGACTACATCGATCGCCATCCAAGTTTCAAGAAGAGAAGCTTGACCCTCGAACTTGACCTGGGCCTTAGTCTAGATCAAGACTTCGACCGTGTCATCGAGAACCAAAAGGTTGAATTCCAAAAACTGTACCAGCAGAAAGCACTCCAGGCTGCAAGGGGCAGCCCGTCTAGACCAGTGTCGGGACTTGGGGTCGAGTGGCCGCAGGAAGATCGTGATGCTAACAATTCATCTCGCAAACAGCGCGGTTATCTTATGCGCCAAAACACCAAAGTCATCACAGCTAGCGATAAGGACACAGATGATTTTAGGGGCGCTCGCTCCGCAGGAAACTCTCCTGTCAAGCAGTCTCGTCCTCAGTCATGGACTGTTGAGCCTTGGAACCCTGCCGTGAGGCGTAGGAGCACCACAAGGAAGAGGCCTGTCGCAACTGGCCCAGCGCCGCCTCTGCCTGGTCAAGAAAGCAATGCTCAGGCCCTTACCTCAGTTGGCGAAGAGGAAATGGCAGTGGACCCTGCCATTGATGATGCTGGCGAGCGGGGCAGGCTGTTCGTGAAAGTGCTGGGTGTCAAGGAGCTTGACCTCCCTATCCCTAGAAGTAAGTGACCATTTCGATTGTCACCGTTGTTTGATGTGTGCGTTAGCTAACACTTTTACCTAGCGGAACGAACCTGGTTCAGCCTTACTCTTGACAATGGTGTTCATTGCGTTACCACAGCTTGGCTGGAAATGGCGCGCAACGCGCCAATTGGACAAGAATTTGAGCTAGTTGTCCCCAATGATCTCGAGTTCCAACTGACGTTGAATGTGAAGCTCGAGAAGCCGCAACCAAAGAAAGTGACGGCCTCGCCCACAAAAATCAACAAGCCAAAAAGTTCAGCATTCAGCAGGGTATTCGGATCACCAAAGAAGAGGAAGGAGAAGGAGCTCCGCGCTCGCGAGGAGGAAGAAAGACTTGCCCAGCAGCAACGGGAAGCCCAAGCTCGCGCCATGAATGCCCACCCTACCGCATGGGATCTCCTGTCTCCTCTCGCAGCAGAGGACGGCAGTTTTGCTCGTGCATATGTGTGCCTTAAGGAGCACGAGAACCGCTGCTTCGGTCGCCCTTATGTCGCTGAAGTTGCCTGCTTTAATGAGTGGGCTACTGAGGAGGCTGCTTTTGCGTCCAGCGTGAAGAGTAAACGGGGAAACACTGCCGTGGTACGAAAGGCTCCATACAAGATTGGAAAGCTCGAGCTCCAGCTCCTGTTTATCCCTCGTCCCAAAGATGCATCGGATGATGACATGCCAAAGAGCATGAACGGATGCATCCGCGAGATGAAGGCGGCTGAGGAGCGTCTTTCCAGGAACTGGGAAGGCCCTCTAAGCCAACAGGGAGGTGATTGTCCGGTATGTTCCCTTTTCCCTTCAGGCACCCTACAGTCTATTTTCATGCTAACCTGGAATGTAGTTCTGGCGCCGTCGCTATTTTAAGCTTGTTGGTACCAAGCTCACGGCATACCATGAGGCTACCCGTCAACCCAGGGCAACCATCAATCTGGCCAATGCCAAGCGGCTTATCGATGACAGGCGCCAGCTGACCGAGAAGGAGATCACTGGCAAGGGAGGCAAACGTCGTCGTTCTGGCTTTGCTGAAGAAGAAGAGGGATACATGTTTGTCGAAGAGGGATTCCGAATCCGGTTCAACAACGGCGAGATGATTGACTTCTATGCCGACACAGCCCAGGACAAGGAGGGCTGGATGAAGGTCCTCTCGGAGGTTTTTGGGCGCGATGCCAATGACGACGACGATGGTATCACCAGTCGTCGGAAGTGGTGCGAGCTTGTCATTAAGCGTGAGGAGGCTTTGCGCAAGCGGGCGGAGGGCCGACGAGTGCACTCACGCACCAAGAGCATGTACGTCTGACAAACCTGAGGACTTGCTCTGACGATCGGTCTGCCTCCACACAAAAGAGAATGAAGAAACGAAGGAAACACGCACGACCTTATGATACCATCACGGACAGACTCACGACCTCACGAACGGCTTCAGCGCAGCGACTACTTGATGCAATGAGGGCCTGGGGGGTTTGTCCCGTTATTTCTTCTTCTCCTCTCGTTCAGATTTTACCGGCATCTTCGTTTCCAATCCCTTGTTCGTGTACTCGCGAGGCTGGCCTGTCTCTCACCCCCACCATTGTCAGTAGTCCCCCGTCCTGGTTGACAGGAAGGCTGGACCAACCTATCTTGTTTTGTTTCTTGCGCCATGCTATGTATAGTTACGGTATATAACTCGAGGAGTCGTTTTATCATTATGAGTTTTGTGCTTTCTGCTATATTAATGGCTGGTAGATGGGAGGAGTATCTGTCGTGGGAATAACCTGGGTCTCACAGCAGCAGCAGTAAGGGAGTGATTGGGGATTTTAGGTTGCTGCAGTCCCGGTTAACGTTAGACGACATTTACGTGTCTGTGTATGAATTTGTATTCAAAATGAATTCGATATCCTTTCTGAACATACGCGTTGATTAATCAAATGGCTTGTTCTTGTTATTGACTCGGATGCCCGCAGTGACGGTCACGGGTGGTTAATTACACAAAGCGCTTGTTTGGGTGGGTGTTGCACCTTCCCCGTTGCTGAAGAACTTCCAGTCGTCAGCGCAGTTGCCGGTCCAGTCATTTTGTTGTTGTTGGTCTGTGCTTAGCAGTTCCGGGTGTGCTGGGGGCTGGAGCTTTCCTGATTGGGAGAGGGCACCCTGCGGCACGAGGCGCAGCTCCTCGCATGGGGGGACATTTTGGTGGTTTCAACAAATCTCACCAAGAGTCCATGAACTGCACCCATCCCCCAAGGCAACTGATATTCTTCGTTTTCTCGGTACCATTAACTTCCATTTCCCGAGTATTTATTTTCGCGGCGTCCTTACCATCCATATCCTCTACTTGTGTATACACCCACTCGTCAAAGCTGCCTAGACTTTGATTTTTTGAAGCTTGGCCATGGCGGGCAGATTTGTGCGGGCGTCCAAATATCGTATGTATCTCGACCACATCACATCGCCCCTTGCTGGGTTCGGTCTGCACCTCCACCGAGATGCTAACTTGTTTTTGCTCCTCCAAGGCCATGTCTTCGGGAAGTCGACGCGAAAGGAATTTTGCTATGACAACCTACACATCAGTCGCAATGCGTGGGATACCAACCTAGTCAAGGTACGTAGACTTTGAGAAGGCCAATAAAGCTTGTGTTCGAGAGTGCGAATAGGGGCATAGATGCTGACGTGTGCACAACCACCACTTCTCCCGAACAGGTCAACCCCGAATTCATCGCCGTCAATTGGGAATCTAGTGGAGGGGGTGCCTTCGCTGTCATTCCTCTGAGTGAACGTGGAAAGGCTCCCGACCAGATTCCTCTCTTCCGTGGTCACACTGCTGCCGTCCTCGATACCGACTGGAACCCTTTCAACGACTATCTTATCGCCTCCGCCTCCGACGACGGAAAGGTTTTCCTCTGGCAGGTCCCCCAGGACTTCACCCTCCACGTCGATGCAGAAGAGATCCCTAGTGTCAGTCCCGTCGGCAAGCTAACTGGACATGCCCGGTATGATACAATTTACCCACGAGCTCACCGCCCCCCTATCCACCTGAACTGCCCTGAGGCTGAGATACTAACTCTCTCCCCTGCTTTTTTCTTTATATATATATAGGAAGGTCGGACAAGTCTGCTTTAACCCTGCCGCCGAAAACATCCTCGCATCCGCCTCAGGCGACTTCACAGTCAAGATATGGGACGTTGGTGCTGGGTCAGAAGCACGCGCTCTACACATTGGTGACGTTGTCCAGTCGCTATCATGGAGCGCCGATGGGACGATGCTCGTGACAACTTCTCGCGACAAGAAGCTACGTGTGTGGGATGTGCGTCAGCAGAAACCTGTCCACGAGCATCCTGGCCATGGAGGTGCCAAGAACAGCCGCGCTGTGTGGATGGGCGAGCATAACCGCATTGCGACAACGGGGTTTTCTCGCATGAGCGATCGTCAAATTGCTCTCTGGGAGCCTGGCAATCCCAAGCCGATTGGTGGTTTCCACACAGTTGACTCCATTTCGGGTGTTTGCATGCCATTCTGGGGTGCGTTACACGAATCTGCCGCTTTAGACAGAAGGGTTGCTAACCTTCACAATTTTGATCACAGATGACGGCTCAAACTGCCTGTATCTGGCTGGGAAGGGTGATGGTAACATCCGATACTTCGAGTATGCGAATGACAAGTTCGAGTTCCTCGCCGAGTACAAATCCGCCGAGCCACAACGAGGAGTAGCTTTCCTTCCTCGCCGCGGCGTTAATGTATGGCTGCAAATAACTACAACTAATTTACAATGGGCGCAACCTACTAACGGGACACATAGGTACACGAAAACGAAGTCATGCGAGCCTACAAGACGGTTAATGATACATACATCGAGCCCATCTCTTTTACCGTGCCACGAAGGGCCGAGACTTTCCAGGCGGACATCTTTCCTCCAGCAGTTGGGCTGAAGCCTGGCGTTTCCGCAAAGGAATACTTTGATGGAAAAGCCGGCATCCCCCCGAAGATCGATCTCGAGAGCGTGTACGAAGGGGCCGAACCGGTTGAGATCGCTTCCAACTATAAGCCCACTCCGGTTCTCGCGCCCGCGCCCGTGTCGGCCCCTGACCCATCTAAGCCAGTGGCTAAACCCGAACCCAGCCCTGCTCCCCGATCTCCTCCAACTGTGACCGACCAGAAGGCTTCCATGGCAGCCATGGTGGACAAGTATAAGGATGATGATGATGATGGCGATGATGATGACGCCGACGAAATATCGAGCTTTGAAGAAGTTTCGCGTCCTGCGCAGCGTGCTGCTGCACCTGCTGCTGCCCCCGTCAAGGCTGAGCCCCGGCCGGCGAGCCCCGTCAAGGCGACCTCCCCCACGATTACCACTTCAAAGGCACCATCACCTATCAAGACTTCCAAGGCGCCTGCTGCAGGCAGCTCGCAGGGTGACTCTGCCGAAGTCAGCAAATTGATATCGCTAGTCGAGTCGCAGACGAAGCTCCTGTTAGCGCAAGACTCCAAGATCAACCGGCTCATCGACGAGGTTGATAAACTTCAAAAGGCGAGTGCTGTTGCCGCGTCGCAAGGCGAGAAGATAAGGCAGATTGAGCTCCAGCTCGAAGCTATAGACTCTTAGGTCGTCAATCCTAAGCGGAGAGTTTCTGCCATTGCCGACAGGTTCAAGAACTCGCGGCCGATTTTCTGATATCACAGTACGAGGTGGTGGCTTGGTGAGATATGAAGGTGGAGAAAATGTGAGCAGGGTAAATCTTCCACGATACTTGCGAGTTACAGGCGGGAGCAAATTGCTTTAAAGGGGGGTTTTCTGTTCTCGTAGGAAAGTTGATGGGATGCTCTTGGTGAAAGCACTTAGAGAAGCCGAACCAATCCGCCATTGACTGGCCTGGCTTGGACATGTTCTACAAGTACAAATCTGGCCCGTGTTGATAAATCGATTCACTTTCAGTCCTAGTCTAGCTGTCATGCCGTCATGCGGCGTTCTGGGGTGTTTCGTTTCTTGATTTTTACTTGTCTAGTGTCCACTACGGTATGTTCTTAATGGAGAGATTAACATCCATATCTAGCTCCGCCCTTCTAAGGTCGGGAATGGATGAGTGCTTCTGTACTTCTACTCATGTAATGTTTGAAGACGGAGACCTGGGGCGATCGAAGGATGGCAGCTCCCGTCCCTGAGCATCGCTGCGTGGAGGAAGCGTACGATATCACCCACCCTCTTGATGGCGACGTGAGTCCTGGCCCAAACCGAAGATAATGTACAGTACGCCAGGCACGTGGGAAAGGGTAGAGACACTCACATGTCGCCGGGATTTTGTGGGAAGAGTATAGTCGACACCATTGGTCGCCCCAAGGAAACTATCGTGAGCTCTGCATCGCAAGATTGCAGTACCTAGAAAGTGAAAGACAACGTTACATGGCGAAAACGGCCCAATGCGGGCTTGCCTAGACAGCAGGAATGCAAAGATGCTGCTGACATATGATGATGATAGATATTGAAGAAGGGCATTACGCGATACCATACTAAGCTAGGTTATTCGGGGATGATCTGGGGAAACGAGTGCTAACGACATCCAAATCATGCAAGTGTTCGAAGAGGTTGGGGAGGCCTGTGATATTTTGGTCACACTGTAGTGTTGATGATGGTGTTGTCGGAATCGCAAGCGAGGGGTGGAGTACTACATAATGCAATGGTAGTTCTTGGTGCACTGCACGGCGTAAGAACCGTCAACTTACCCCACCAGGCAAGAGGATTCCCCGAGATGGTGGTTCATGGGAAAGCTTGGTGCTAACTCGGTATTTGGAGAAGTTGGGAGCCATGGTCGCGGCTTGGGCAGTAGGATGTGTCGTGGATGGAATACTAGCGTAGCCTCGTCACATCCTCCATCTGGGTCAGCCTCCTTCTTCTCCTTCTCTCATCCTCCCCTCACCCATCGACCACATGCTGCATGCCCCAGGTGTAGGCAGAAACCGAACTGGGTAGTCAAGAAGCTAAGATAAACTTTTGATGCCATGCCGGTGGTGATGGGGGGATAATATTTGGAGATGTTATTCTTCCCGGTTATCGTCAAGGGTCTGAATGAGCGAATCGGCGGGCGACTCGGTGGTTCAAGGATGTACCGATGCTCGAGTTTGACCGAGAAGGCCCGAAAGAAAAATGGACGCTGTGCTCCAGTTTCCGAGTGTAAGCACCCTACGACGCCCTAAATCGCAGCGCTGTTGACGACAGGAGAGCGTGCTAGCCAGAGAATACACATCAGATAGAAACATCCACCAAGGCTTTCTGAGGGATCAACGGTTTACTGGGCGTGCCTGGGACAAGATGGATGTTCTTCGGCCCTACAGCAGGACCCGGGGTTTGGCGACATGGAAGTTGGCAGAGGTGGATGGGATCGGAACAAGAATGCGGGGGGCTTGCAGATGGCTTCCCCATCCAACATGCTGCTGCTCGGCGCCTTGGCTTGCGGGGGAAAGCCACCGGGAATGGCTCCACGGTGGCACTAATCTTTATTTGAACTTGTATTCCTTTGGGAAGGGACTATAATCTTGTGAGGGACTCGACTCTCGACATTCTTTAATTCTGATGAAATCATGGAAGGAATGCCCTGCTCTGCACTTGCACTTCTTCGACAAAAGAAGGTTTGATTCTGCGTACCTTTTTGTATCTAGAGTAGCAGAGGGAAGGAAGCAGGCCTAGCAATGTAATTACGACCGACGGGCGGCGGCTTGTAGCAGGTATAATCCCTGTCGTAACTGCCGAGCCGCATGGATCGTAAAATTAACCTCCGATCTCTCCGTTCGCCAAACTCTCCCACAGCCTTTTGCTCTCGTTCACCACTGTTTGTATAGGGCGCTCGCCACGTTAACCTTTCTTCACCACACGCCATAAAATCAGACTGCGCAGAACCATTCATCGCTCGAATCTTCCCCCGCGTTCAGACCACACACTCTCTCCAATAGTTCTTCAAGTACTAGTAGTAAATAACCCACACGTCACCTCGGCAGGGGCATGTGCTAGTCAACAGTCTACGAGTCAACAGTCCACACTGCAAAAAGCGAGGAAAACGTAGGAATTGATCTCGGTGAAATATGCAATAGAGTGGAGAGGGAACTTGGAAAGGCAATGAAATTCTCCAAACCAAGCGCGTCACAAATCATCCCAAGTTTGCTCGCACGAAAGAACAGCAGCTGAACAGCCATGAGCGACATGTCTCATAATCACGTTGGATCCTTATTTCAGATACCAGACATTAATTCATTAATATTCCGGCATTGGCAGCCTAGGAGTTTGTATTAAGCTGCCGGTTCTGCAATATGGGATAGCACCCAAGCCGCAGACCGCTTACTTGATCTCGTCAACCGCAGAGTCGGACTTTGTGCCATTGCTAACGAGACATAGGATGCCGCTCTGGATCGTGATGTTATTAGGTAAGTAGCAGCACATTTGGTCTTAGAGCTGTCCAAGTCTACAGACCCCATCCGCCTTGCCTTTGGGCACCAGTTTCCATCCCCAGCCGCGTCATAGAAAAGATGATCCCTGAACCCACATGTGTACACTCACTTTTGCCATCTCATCGGCCCTACTGTCAAAACATGTCTGTTGAAGCGAAAGAAGCTCACACTAGTAGACGGGAACCCCCAATTCCGCATTTTCTTTTGCTCCCGTTGCCCTCCATCCAGGGTCCACTGACGCAAATCGCCATCAAGCACCTGCACGCTCTACCGCATGCTGTACATGGAGCCATCCATCTCAGAGCCAAAGAAGATGATTCTATGGTCTTTTGGCCGGCCAAGCAGGACCCTTCCCCGCATTTTCTCGTTGTTTTCTCTTAAGCTTTCTCCGCAATGGGAGAGGGCTAGCCGGCCGGACGGGCCGTGTGTTGTTGTTGCAGTAAACATTGGAGTAGCAGAACGTGGTGATGATCTTCTTTTCTTCCTCTCGGACTCGCTGGCGAAAGCCGGTACATCCGACCCCGTTACCAACGGTTCATCTCGAAGGGTTATTGACAGGGTTATGGGTCAGTTGTATTTGCTGGCGTGGAATATGGATATGGTATTCCAAAGGGGAACCACATACAAGCAAACCCTAGCAGCCCATGTGAACTATTGCATCAGCTCAGATGTAACGACGGAGATTGACCAGGAATTGAGTGAATCTAGCCTCTGGGAAATATAAATATATTGATCCAGAGGCCTAGATTAAACCTTTTGTTTTGGTGTCCTCCACTTCTCAGCTTTTACTGGCCACAACATCTCACAGGGCAGCAGTCCATCGTCACCTCAAGACATTGTCTGATATATGAGTCTCATCCCCATTGTCAGAACTAATATCACTTCTTGTCTCTCCCATCAAACGGAAAGATCGAGGCCCAGCCCTCCCAAGTGCCTTCCTCTCACGAAATGAAAAGCTTTGTGGCACTTGCCCTTCTTGGGGCGACTGCCTGTGTAACAGCCTCACCGGCAGTCGTTCGTGCTGAGTATGAAAAGGTGTGTTTTGAGTTTCCTCACCCCTTTCTTCTTCATCCCTTCAAATGTTCCTCCCAAACCAATATTTTGCGTTTCCCGGGACCCAAATTTCAGGTCAAAAACAAAAACGGGTCTCGTGCATCCAGAGACTGTTTTAAATAGTATTCAGTTGGACATTCTCCACATTTCTTTGTGATTTGTTGTGGTGTGATATCATAACCTCATATCCCTACCTCTTCCCCTCCCAAACAAACCTTTCTTCCCATTCACCAAATGACCGAGTCTCCTTGTTTTCTCAAACATGAAACATATACTCCCCACCATCACAGCCCTATGGGCCTTACTGTTGCAGCATTCTAACTCTCTTCAGATTCAACGCCGTGATGATCTGTCATACTCGGAGCCTTCATATCCTTCACCATGGATGGATCCCGAGGCCGACGGGTGGCAAGATGCCTATGCCAAGGCGAAGGATTTTGTCTCTCAGTTGACGCTCCTTGAGAAGGTCAACCTGACCACGGGTGTTGGGTAAGTTCCAAAAAACCAAGCCTATAAGGAATCCCATCGCTCCTTTGCCCATGTGCTAACAACGAAACGTATAGATGGATGAGCGAGCGCTGTGTCGGAAACGCCGGGTCCATCCCTAGACTAGGAATGCGCGGGCTTTGCATGCAGGATGGCCCTCTCGGTATCCGTATAAGCGACTACAACTCTGTCTTCCCCTCCGGTATGACCGCGGCGGCGACTTGGGACCGCGGGCTGATGTACCGACGCGGAAAGGCCATCGGAGACGAGAGCAAAGGAAAGGGAATCAACGTCCTCCTAGGCCCTGCCGCTGGCCCTCTCGGCAGGCTACCGGCAGGAGGACGCAACTGGGAGGGATTCTCCCCCGATCCCTGGCTGAGCGGCGTTGGCTTCGCCGAGACCATCATGGGCGTCCAAGATGCCGGAGTCATTGCCACGGCAAAGCACTGGGTTGGTAACGAGCAAGGTAAGTGATGATTGGAACCCCGGTCCCCAAAATGGGATGCGGCTATCTAACATACCGTAATCAGAACACTTCCGTCAGGCCGGCGAGGCACAGGGATATGGGTACGACATCGACGAATCCATGTCGAGCAACATCGATGACAAGACGATGCACGAGCTCTACATGTGGCCCTTCCAGGACGCTGTCCGTGCCGGCGTCGGCGCCGTCATGTGTGCCTACACCCAAGTCAACAACTCGTACTCTTGCCAGAACTCCAAGATCATGAACGGGCTCCTCAAGCACGAGCTCGGATTCCAAGGTTTCGTCATGAGCGATTGGCAGGCTCAACACGCGGGTGCAGCTACTGCAGTTGCCGGCCTCGACATGACCATGCCTGGAGACACCTCGTTCAACACCGGCGTATCGTACTGGGGTGCTAACCTGACGCTTGCTGTCTTGAACGGTACAGTCCCAGAATACAGAGTCGATGACATGGCCATGCGCATAATGGCCGCGTTCTTCAAGGTTGGACAAGAGGTTGAACAGCCCGATATCAACTTCTCCTCTTGGACCAGGGACACTATCGGCCCGGTCCATGCTGTCGCCGAGAAGGATATTAAGCAAGTCAACTTCCAGGTCGATGTTCGCGACAATCATGGAGATCTCATCAGGGAGATTGCTGCTCGTGCCACCGTTCTTCTCAAGAACGAGGGTGCTTTACCCTTGAAAAAGCCAAAGCTACTAGCCGTCATTGGTGAAGACGCCGGTCCAAACCCAGATGGACCCAACGGCTGCAGTGATCGTGGCTGCAACCAAGGAACTCTCGCTCTTGGCTGGGGTAGCGGTACCTCAAACCTCCCGTACCTTGTCACGCCAGACATGGCCCTCCAGCAGCGTGCTCTCCAAGACGGTTCCCGATACGAAAGCATTTTCGACAACTGGGGTGCAGCTGACCAGATCCAGACCCTTGTCTCTCAAGAAGACGCCACCTCGATCGTGTTCGTCAATGCTGACGCTGGTGAGGGGTTCATCAACGTCGACGACAATATGGGCGATCGCAAGAATCTTACCCTCTGGAACAACGGAGATATCTTGATTAAGAAGGTCTCTGCCATCTGCCCCAACACCATCGTCGTGATCCACAGCGTTGGCCCGGTTCTCATCGACGATTACAAGAACAATCCCAACATCACCGCCATCGTCTGGGCTGCTCTTCCCGGCCAGGAGTCTGGCAATTCGCTAGTTGACGTCCTCTACGGCCGCGTGAACCCCGCCGGCAGGACCCCCTTCACCTGGGGCAAGACCCGCGAGGACTATGGCGTCCATCTTCTCGAGGAGGCTAACAACGGCAATGGCGCCCCGCAGGACACCTTCTCCGAGGGAGTATACATCGACTACCGTCATTTCGACAGCAAGAACATCACCCCTACTTACGAGTTTGGCTACGGTCTTTCCTACACCACCTTCGAGTACTCCAACATCAAGGTCCGCAAGACCCACGCCGGAGCGTACGTCGCGGCAGAAGGGGAAACCATGGAGGCGCCCACTTTCGGCGATTCCGAGGGCGAGGGCGGTGACTTGGCGGACTATCAGTACGCTGACAACATCGACCCCGTCACCCTCTTCATCTACCCTTACCTCAATGGCACGACCGGCGAGGAAGCATCGGGAGATCCCTACTATGGCATGAACCCCGAAGACTTCCTTCCCGAGGGCGCCACCGACTCTTCCGCCCAGCCCCTGCACCCCGCCGGCGGCCAACCCGGAGGAAACCCCGGACTCTGGGACGTCATGTACGTCGTCAGCGCTACCATCAAGAATACAGGTGATCTCGTCGGAGACGAAGTTCCGCAGCTCTATGTCTCCCTGGGTGGGACCGACGATCCTCCCAAGGTCCTCCGTGGCTTCGACCGCATCCGCATCGACCCTGGCCACAGCGCCGTCTTCAGGGCCGACATCACGAGGAGGGACCTGAGCAACTGGGACGTGGTTAGCCAAAACTGGGTTATTAGTGACTGCACTAAGAAGGTGTATATTGGGTCTAGCAGCAGGAATATTCAGCTTGAGGCTAAGTTGAAGTAGTGGGAGAAAGGAAGGGAAGAACAGGAGGAAGCAAGATACGAGACGAATATCTTCAAGACGAAATTGTTTCGTCGCCATTATCAACACGCTGTTGATATCTACAAACTCAAAATAGCTAAAACATAATGCATCTGTAGCTTGACTCTAGGCTGGGCTGACAGGAAATGGGACAAATGGTGGGGATGGCGGGTAGGAATAATGTAAGCTCCCACCGGTTATATAGCGCGCGATATGAATGACCCAAAGTACTGTGTAGTCGTATTCTTTAGTTTATAATATACTAAAACTAAGTTTCTCATTTCCCAGCACCTTCTGTTTAATAGTTCGTGTATATAATTAGTTCCCCATACTATATACCTTTTTACGTGGAGTGAATATCCCCTCAGTCAAAGATTAGGAAGTCGATATGGTAAAGTCTTTTCTTAAAAGATATACATAATCTCGATACTAGTTGGAATCCATTTTTTTTTTTAGTTAGAACTTATCAAATATCTAATGAGGTGATATGTATCGGCTTTACCACATGGTTTTGAGCCAGTATTATTTATTAGTTTCTCAGGTGTTGGCCAGGTCATGCGTGGGCTACGCCGCCTTACTGTATCTCAACGGAACCGACTGGCTGAGTGAAGGACAGACTGAAAGAACAGAAGAAGAAACTCTTGATGGATATTTACCTATGGCACTTGCGGTTGGGAAACGAACGACAAGTCTTTTGGAGAATGAATGGCTATCGCTCTCTTTAAAAGGCTCCGTGACTCCCTTTGTGGAAGTAGCCGCCTACTCAGGTAGGGGGCGAGTGGCCCAATATACATACCTACCTAGCTCTTTGCAATTTTCATTTGGAAGTGCTCTCTCTCTCTCTCTCTCTTTCTTTTTTCTTAAATATTTCATCCAACTACATCATCATCTTCGTTACTTGAATCACTGGGGGGGGGGGGGGGGGGGGGGGGGGGGGGGGGGGGGGGGGGGGGGGGGGGGGGGGGGGGGGGGGGGGGGGGGG